>MU769475.1:6899-144047 GCA_026770625.1 Nicotiana glauca
TTTCATACTAAAATCCATACATAATTAATATATTTAACTCATAATAGGTAGAAATAACTTACCCTAACATTTTTTATGAAGAACCTCTCTTGAATCCTCCCAAAATCGCCAAATCTATGAGAAATGGCCAAAATTCGACTTTTAAAACAATGCTTTTGCCGCCAGCTATTTCTGCTTCTGCGGAATTACTCCCGCTTAAGCGGTTCCGCTTTTGCGGTCAAAAGCCGCTTCTGCGGCCTTGGCTCAGTCCCCCTTTTCTGCTTCTGCGATACCCTCTTTCAAAGATGCGATTTCGATTCTGCGAAACCTTGACCGCATCTGCGGTCCACGACCCTTCGAATGAAACTGTTTCTGCGGGGACGCTTCTGCAGTCCCATTTCCGCAGAAGAGAAAATACAAGCAACCAGATCCTTCAGCCATCTTCATAATTCCATTTTTGATCCGTTAACCATCCGAAATCCACCCGAGGTCCCTGGGACCCCAACCAGCCATACCAACCAATCCCAAAACACATTACGGACCTGCTCGAGGCCTCAAATCACATCAAACAACGCTAAAATCATCAATCGACCTCCAATTTAAGCTTTATGAACTTTGAACTTTCCAACTTCTACTTCCAATGTTTAAACATATCAAATCATGTCCGATTAACCTCAAATTTTACATACAAGTCATATTTGACATTAAGGACCTACTCCAACTTCTAGAATCGGATTCCGACCCCGATATCAAAAATTCCACTTCCGGTCAAACTTCTCAAAAACCTTCAAATTTCTATCTTTAGCCAAATGGCTTCAAAATGACCTACGGACCTCCGAATTCACTTTCAATCGCGCTCCCAACTCCAGAATCACCATACGGAGCTACTCCCAGTCTCGGAATCCCAAACGAACATCGATAACGCTAAAATGCACTCCAAGCCAAACTTAAGAAATTCCTTCTAAAATGCTAACTTCCACAATATGCGCCAAAACGCTCCCGGGTTATCCAAAACCCAATCCGGGCATACGCCCACGTCCAAAATCATCATATGAACCTCCTGGAACCTTCAGATCCTAATTCTGAGGTTGTTTACTCAAAATTTCAATCCTAGTTCATTCTTTCAACTTTAAGCTTCTCAAATGAGAATTTTTCATTTAAATTTAACTGTAATCTTCCTGAATTTAAATTCCAATAATGCGAGTAAGTCACAATACCTGGAATGAAGCTTCTCATGGCCTCAGACTGCTGAACGACGCTCTAGGGCTCAAAATGACTGGTCGGGTCGTTACATTGTTTCACATTTAAATATACGTTCATCTTTGAACGTGCTGAGAACTACACTGGAGTAGTCTGAAATCACTGTTTAGCACCTCAAGCGCCTTCCCGTGCTAACACAACTCAGTTGAGCACATTAGCTCGATAAGTTTTGAAGATACTCCCTTTTATTCAAGCAATTAAGCCTTAGAGCCCAATTCCAACATCCGGAATTCTATGCCAGGCCTGTTTCCAACATACGATCACCGTATCAATCACTATACGCTGTACTCAAACATGACTGCATAACTCTGCTGAATTCACACTTTGCATCACTTTACTTATAGGACCACAATAACATTTCTATTTGAATTAATCGAAATTCCACGAATCTGATGCTCCCATTGCATCTCACGACCTACATAGGTCTTACTCTAACTATTACAATACCGTCACTATGGATGAGATGCCGAAATTCATAATCAACTGCCGAGTCAACCAATCATCGAGTCTATACTTCTGACAAGAAACATTACCACATTCTGAACCAAATAACGATCTTCGCTCCATAATATACTATATATAATCAGATTGCACTGATCCTAAATCCCACAATCTCATCTTACCCAGTACGAACTGCTCAGGCAATAAACCACCCCAAATGCGATCACAAGTCTCATATGACGCCACAATGTGCCAATAGGCCACCAATCCGAACACAACACAAACGAAAATCGAACTCTGGAAGGAATTACCTAACTCCCGCACTACTATGGACTTTCCTTAGAAAATAGGAAGCAGGACATACCAAATTAGCATATAGAAAACTACACTCACCATCACACTGTTGCGGCACGTAACCCGATCCAAATAACATACGCATGGCGGCGTGCCACCCGATCCAAATAAAATACCCATGGTGGCGTGCCACCTGATCCAAATAACATACCCATGGTGGCGTGCCACCTGATCCAAATAACATACCCATGGCGGCGTGCCACCCGATCCAAACAACATACCCATGGCGGCATGCCATCCGATACACACATAGATCTCACATAAGGAGATTGTACTTCGAGCTAATTTTCTCATTACAATAAAAATACCGAATTTTGAGCGTAAACACACTAAGTGCATAATACCATCCCTGAGAAAACACATAGCGCTATAGGCTACAAAACTCAAGCACAACTGAGGTGTGATACAATATCTAAATCTCAAGAGCCATCCTGCTCACCTAACATCATCGCAATGCGGAACCTCAACACATACACAATTTCTCAGGCCGTCTCAAAACTCACACGGCGCAATGTATCACTTCATGAAATATCTGACAACGAGATGACACCCTGACTACTCCATAAGGAGCGCATTACTGAAATGAACACAACTGGCCTGCCATAAAGCCCAAATTCACATTTAAATCCATCCATCGACCTCAAGTCGATCCTGGACATATCAAATTAAGCCAATGACCTTTCAAAGGTCCATAATAATTTTCCTTCTTCTCATAACACATGAGAACAACCGTCATAACCGAAGCAAACATCCTCGATTCATAACTCAATAAACAAGGTGCCCTCCAGGCATAAATTCTCAAGGCAATGATATTACCCAAATTCCTCATACTTGATTTAAATCTTTAGTCAAACAAGTGGCTATATGCCACACTGGTACAATCTTCCCGTGGAACACGTTCCCACAATCTTCCAAAATAAATAACGGGTCCGCACATCTAAATCACCGGACGCGCTAATGTTGAAAAACGATCAAGAATCCTTAACCAGGATGCAAAGCCTCTTTCACAACACAGCGCTCCCAGGGGACGCTGAATACACTACCAACTTACTTTAATCATTCAACCCTTTCCTTTCTCATCTGAGCCCGTGACATCCTTGTCAACACCAAACTGCAACCTTGATCCTCACTTCGCATCTCCATGCTACTTACTACACCCAACGTGCCAACATACGATAGAACACGATTTTTTATCATAACTCCAAAATCATTATCATTTTAACAATTCATCATATACAAACTTTTCACTTAACTCACTTCAGGAGATTCATAGAAACACACATGTAGTTTCCCATAACCGTAAGATATGCAAATCTCTAAATAGTGGTCCAAGCCACCCTAGCCCTTCCGAAATCCGCTTCCACTTAACAAGCCATAATAGAAGAATGCTTCTGAATAACATCAATTACGGCGGCCGACAACCTCACACGTACCACCACAAATCATACGCATAACTCGATTGCACTGATCACAGACCCCGACATGCCAAATTCAACTATGGCTAATAAATCCACCTACTTCCAATTATCCTTGCTTGCCTTAGAATAAGACTAATTCCATTCAACACGCAATGTACTCCATCTACACTCACCCCGAGCGACGTTGAATCATGAAACCACACTGTCTCAAATCCCATGAACTATTTCATATCTTTCAGATGCTACACAACAAGTCAAAATTTCATAGAACATTGCGTGCCTCTTCTCATAAACTGCTACAAAGCTTGGTTCTTAACTGTACTTATAGGCTCGAAATCATTGGTCACCACACTTTAACTTCTGAATTCATTGTGGACCATTATTGAGAGCCACCCGCTCTGACTTGGTCCTGAACATAACTCACTCCATAGATCTTATAACACACGAATACTCTCTCGGCGAGGCACCTGGCAAAAATCACTTTCGCTGAAACTTGTATCCATATAAGGCATAAATCCTGAACCTTTTTCCAAGTCCGGACATGAGCCAATAAGGCCAACCATCGCATGCCTCCAACAATTCATTTGCTCGAATTACCACTTATAGTCTTTTCTCATAGCTGAAATAATCCATCAATATGCTAATAACTAGAAATAACGCAATTAGTTAATCATACAGCCCAATCACAAGCAGTGGGACTCTCCTACTTAGCTTGAAGCCATCACTTCACCATTCTTGAGTTCGCCCGACCTTTTTACCTCTTATTGACATAACCTCGCGCCATAAGTTATCAAAATTTCTTGGAATCTTCCTGTAAATCCCCATCTTTCATATTCTGAATCATTAACCACATTTGCACGACCGATCTCTTTGTTTAACAACTAATATAATTCTTTGTAGAAGCTTCTCCAACCACACGACCGCTAACCTACTCACGGGGAATAACCTACCTAGGGGAATCACCTCCCGACATCTTCCCACGCCACTACACGGGGTACATTCACTATGACACCAATAGCCCATCCTGAGTCCGAGCTCACCTTACAGTTGCACAAGTCAATTCGCCCCTCGCGGATATCAATTAAATGTGCGGCAACATCCTTCCAATTCAGGGTTATGCTACACCCTCTTCCATTTCAAGCAGCTCCTTTCCGCCATATAAATCTTCTACCGCATAATAGCCCATACTTCAAATCATACCCGCAGACTTCGATCACCAATCATTAAAATCCCCAATTCGATCCAAACTCTCCGTAAGGCGCATGATCTTCCTACTATCAAGCCCACATGCAATACCCGCCACTCTCCCACTTTGGCGGAACTCAACTCCTTAATTGGTCACTCGACCTTGATCCTCATGCTTGGCCTTCTAAAATTTTAAACACCGCCTGGCACTTCCCACATGTCCTTCCTCATACTTTGCTGCTCAATTGTTGCCGTAAGTGAAATCTATCTTCGTGGCACTTGAATCCACCATTGCTGCTAACTTTAAACCTTTCCAAAGGTCATCTTTCTCGAACTGTCAACATTTGAAATACTGATTCAATCCAGAACCACCGCACCCTGCGATATCTGATAGTTGTATCTTTAATACTATTTCACAATATCTTTCCCCAAGGCGAATTATAGCAGATCATAACATTGATAAGCTTAAAGCGTTCAATTAGGACAGCAGCACCCCCATATAGAGGAGAACTCCACCACGCTTGCAATTACCATGTTTCATTACTTCCACCAGTCCCCATCTGGCCATCCTTAGTTCGATTGAGTTTTCCCTGCCGGGAAAAAAATACTGAATCCCTTGATTACACGTTGAGAAAACCTCTCTTCAATTCATTCACTGCCCCGACATATGGGCAACACCCTACCATTACAACATCACTGCGGAATAATCGCTCATAAGCATCAAGGCAACATATGCCTAGCCTCAAGGCTCTTATAAGTTCTGTTACTGAGTTGAAACAATAGAATATCCCTCCAAAATGCGACAATAATAGTCCAATCAACTATACCGAGAAAATCATCCCGCACCACATTTGTAGTGACATTACAATCCTTCAATTTTTGATTTATGAAAAGCGCTCGCATCGCGTAAGATTGAGTGAGAAGGAATCAACGGTATACGCCTCAAAGGAATCGAACCGCACGATAAGGAAATCAAGAAAGGAAGTACTCCTAACAGTCCTAAAGCCTCCCGAGGATAAGTACAGACGTCTCCATACCGATTCGCGAAACTCTACTAGACTTGCTCATGACTCGTGAGACCGACAGGAACCTAGTGCTCTGATACCATGTTGTCACGACCCAAAATCCACTAAGGGTCGTGGTGGCGCCGGACACCGCTGTTAGGCCAGCCAACTCAAATACTGAATTAAATCTCATTTTAACACTTTTGAAATACAGGATTTTTCCTTAATTATTTAGAAATTTTAGAGAATATAGTTTCAAATCAAATTTAAAAGTTAAGCAATTAATACAATACTTCAAACCATCCCAGAACCCGGTGTCACAAGTGCATGAGCGACTATCGATATGGAAAATAAAATACAACATATGTCCGAAATACAGTGGACAGGGAAACAATAATAAAAAAATACTGGAGGGAACTACACTGGCTGCGGGCATCTCGAACACTGCAGCTCACCTAGTCCAAGAGTCGTCCATGCTGCTACGCCCAATAGGCTGCTAGAGATATATATACCTGTGCAACAAAAATGCACAGAAGTGTAGTATGACTATGTAATCAATGTGTACTCAGTGAGTATCCCATCTAATCCCGAAGCGGTAGAGACGAGATGGAAAACTCTGACACTCACTAGAGGTCAATTAGCAATATTCTATAAGTGCGAGGATAATCATGGATTTGTAAAGAAGTTCTGATTGTGAAGCCAGAAAACAGGTAAACACCTTCATCAATAAATCAAGGACTTCTACAGTCTGTTCTTTATCATCTTATCAGTTTATATCAAGCCACGTAGGACCAATTCCACGTTTACAATTTTCAAGTAAAAGATAAACATGCGCAAATCATGCCGAGGTCGACGGCCCGCTCCAACAGGAATATAAATTGTGAACTGTCGAGGGTCGAGCGGCACGAACCATAGATGCATCTATTTTAACCAAGGCATTCGGCTCGTTCCATAAATAAACACATATCCTGCTTGCGAATCATCCATGCGACGCAGGCACACATAAAATACATGCTCAAGTAGGAAATCAAGAGCTTATAGGGGATAATCAACCAAATAGACAAATTTCTCTTCTTAACATTTCAGGGAGAATTTAATATTAAATATTTTTTTTAAATTCCTTTGCCAATTCAAGGTGATTTAAACAATTAAAATTATCAATGGGTTCATAGTAATTCAAGTATAACATGTTTTTGGGTCCTAACTACCCGGACAATAGCATAATAGTAGCTATGCATGGACTCTCGTCACCTCATGCATACGTAGCTCCCACAAATAGGAGCACATAATCAATTACTTTACCTATGGGGTAAATTCCCCCTCACAAGATTAGAAAAGAGACTCACCTTGCTCTGAAGATCCACAACCGACATTCTACATTCTTCTGAAGGCTCCAATTGATGCACCACGCTCCAAGACTAGCCAATGGTTATGCAAATCCGTTAATATATGCTCAAATATTCATTACAAACTAATTTATAGAAATTCCTAACCCCGATTGGAAAGTTGACCAAAACGTCCCCGGGCCCACGTGCCCAGGATCAAAAACTTTTCAAAGATAAAGTTTACCCATGACCTTAGGAACTCAAATATAAAATTTTCTCTTAATTCCATAGTCAAAATCGTGGCTAAATTCCAAGAACACAATATTTCTGGGTCTTCCTCTAACCCTCAATTTTCTAGCCATTTTCATACTAAAATCCATACATAACTAACGTATTTAACTCATAATAGGTAGAAATAACTTACCTTAACATTGTTGATGAAGAACCTCTCTTGAATCCTCCCAAAATCGCCAAAGCCATGAGAAATGAGAGAGAAATGGCCAAAATCCGACTTTTAAAACAATGCTTCTACCCCCAGCTATTTCTGCTTCTGCGGAATTACTCCCGCTTAAGTTGTTTCACTTTTGCGGTAAAAAGCCGCTTCTGCGGCCCTTGGCTCAGCCCCCCTTTTCCGCTTCTGCGATACCCTCTTCCATAGATGCGGTTCCGCTTCTGTGGAACCTTGGCCATATCTGCGGTCCACGACCCTTCGAACGAATCCACTTCTGCAGCTCCCTCAACCGCTTTTGTGGGGATGCTTCTGTGGTCCCATTTCCGCAGAAGCGGAAACACCAGCAACAAGATCCTTCAGCCTTCTTCATAATCAAATTTTTGATCCGTTAACCACCCGGAATCCACCCGAGGCCCCCGGGACCCCAACCAGTCATACCAACCAATCCCAAAACACATTACGGACCTGCTCGAGGCTTCAAATCACATCAAACAACGCTAAAATCATCATTCGACCTCCAATTCAAGCTTTATGAACTTTTAACTTTCCAACTTCTATTTTCGATGTTTAAACCTATCAAATCATGTCCGATTAACCTCAAATTTTACACACAAGTCATATTTGACATTACGGACCTACTCCAACTTCTGGAATCGGATTCCGACCCTGATATCAAAAAGTCCACTTTCGGTCAATCTTCTCAAAAACCTTCAAATTTCTATCTTTAGCCAAATGGCTTCAAAATGACCTACGGACCTCCAAATTCACTTCCGATCACGTTCCCAACTCCAAAATCACTATAAGGAGCTACTCCCAGTCTCGGAATCACAAACAGACATCGATAACGCTGAAATGTACTTCAAGCCAAACTTAAGAAATTCCTTCTAAAATGCTAACTTCCACAATAGGCACCATAACGCTCCCGGGTTATCCAAAACCCAATCCGGGCATACGCCCAAGTTCGAAATCATCATACGAACCTGCTAGATCCTTCAAATCTTGATTCTGAGGTTGTTTACTCAAAATTCCAATCCTAGTTCATTCTTTCAACTTTAAGCTTCTCAAATTAGAATTTTTCATTTAAATTTAACTCTGATCTTCCTGAATTTAAATTCCGACCATGCGAGCAAGTCACAATACCTGGAATAAAGCTGCTCATGGCCTCAGACTGCTGAACGACGCACTAGGGCTCAAAACAACCGGTCGGATCGTTACATATATGCGGACATGTCAAGACACATGAATTAATCAAAGTATGACAACTGGCAGAAAGTATTCAAAGAGCTGTGAGCCATGATAGGTACGGAGAAGAATACCATAAAATAAGAAAGAGATGGTTATTCGTATCTCTTGGTAATTTGAAGAGACACCGAAAGAATGAACCTAGTTAGCAAAAAAAGTACAGATACGTATTATCTGCAATTAATGAGAACCAATGAGAGGATGCGTTATAGAATCTTCATGAAACAGTTACGATTATTAGTTATAACGTTACATTAATGTCATTAATTGCTCATAATGGCTCTATTATGAGGAGAAAAAATGTATTACTTGGAAATAGCTATAAAATGAGCGAAATAATATTTGTATGACATACTGATTATTGCTGAAATATACTTATTTACATTGCATAAAATCTGCTTATTCTATTATTCTTTCAATCTCAAATTTTGTTTTCTTCTTACACAATCATTTCATTATTCGATTATCAGTAACCCGAATTTTTCTAAAAATTACACTTTGACCGAAATTCTTATTTTCTAGTTAAACAAATTGGTTCCGTTACCGGAAATCTGATAATCTATTACTTTCTAAATTGACTTTTTCATCAAATCCATCATGTCGAATGTCAATGACAACAACCAGAGAGACCATCAACACCCGGAGAATCAGCAAGGCAATGGAACTCCAGCCCCATCCCCACGAAATTCTCCTCGACAATCTCGAGAAGGAACTCCTGACGAATCTCAGTCAAATATGAAAATCCACTTTGAAAATGATGAGGCTATTAATAAAGCTTTGAAAAAGTTGATCGCTCATCAGGTCAGCAATGCTCTAGAGGCTTTCGCTAACTAGCTGCCGGTTTTCCCACCAACACCTACTCCAAACAACAACAACTTAGAAAATCCTCGCTATGAACTCGTTAACTCAAGCAGTGGAGGAACACCTAGCGAATATCGTTATGGAGGGTCAGGTAACTCAGTTAATTCTGATTTACAAAATGTAGTACTAACTTGGAAGCCTGGAGCAGAGCGATCGCATAGAGAAGTTACCTGGAGTACCACTCGTAATCAAAGGAATAGACATGGAAAAATATTCTCAACAACCTTGGAAGCCAAGTGCCACTCCTTTACCAATTCCAAAGAAGTTCAAAATACCCGACATTCCGAAATATGATGGAACAACTAATCCTCAAGATCGTGTGACTGCACTCATGACTGGTGTAAAATGTAACAACTTGACCAAGCAAGAAATTGAATCAGTATTGGTCAAAAAATTCGGAGAAACACTCACGAAGGGAGCATTAACATGGTACTCTCTTTTACTTGAAAATTCTATTGATTATTTTGCTGAGCTTGCAGATTTATTCATCAAGGCACACTCGGGAGCTTAAAAGGTTGAAAAACGTATGGAGGACATCTTTAAAATAAAACAAGGTGATACAGAGATGCTCAGGGAATTCGTAGACAGATTTCAGCGTGAAAAGATGATGTTGCCACGCGTAGCTGATAATCGGGCAGCTATGGCATTCGGCAGTAATTTAAATGGCAAAAGTCCGAAAGCTACAAGGAGACTCAAAGAAAGTTTACGAGAATTTACAGCAACAACTTGGAATGATGTTTATAATAGATACAGCACGAAGCTTCGGATAGAAGAAGATACTATCATTCAATCTCGGGAAGATGAAAGGGTAGGTTAAAGACGGTCTGAAACTGAAAAAAGGCCCGATAAAAATAAGTATGAACCTTACATAGGACCATCAGGAGGAGATTCACGTTAAAAATAGGAAAACCCAAGGTATGATTCTAGATAAAAAGACAGAGAGTTAGGATTGTCATCAAGGTTTGGCAAGGAACAAAACATGCGGGATACGCGAGATGATAGAAGCTCGAAAGAAAAGATCAGAGGTTATAGTTTTAATGTTAGCACATCCGAGTTGGTGGCTGTTTTGAGAAGCATGGGAGACAAGGTACGGTGGCCAAAAGAAATGAGATCAAACCCAAATAGGAGAAATCCCAATTTTTGGTGGGAGTTTCACAACGATCATGGTCATAAAACGTCCGAATGCAGATTGTTACAAGGTGAAGTAGAACATTTATTAAAACAAGGGTATTTAACTGAATTGTTTAGTGAAAAGGGTAAGAAAGCATATTTGAAGAATATGCAGGAACCGCCAAAAGCTCCTTCCCAAAAAAGAACAATTAATTTCATCAGTGGTGGAGAAGAGATCAATGTTGTAACATATATGGCAGCAAAGAAAGTGTCGAAAATTACTGTTACCCATGGGAAACGAGTTCGACAAGATTTGGAAGAAAATACTATTACATTTGATAATGCAGATGCATATGGCGTGCTAACCCGCATAATGATGCATTGGTAATATCTTTACTTGTGCATGATACTAATGTCAAACGAGTTTTGATTGACCCGGGTAGTTCCATGAATATTATTCTTTTAAGAGTGGTAAATGAGATACAAGCTGATGATAAGTTGATACCCAAGGCATAAACCTTATCCGGTTTTGACAACTCGAGTGTCATAACAAAAGGCAAGATAATACTAACCACATTCGCAGAAGGAGTAGTCAAAGACACCAAATTTCAAGTAGTAGAAATGGATATGGCTTACAATATGATTCTCAGCAGGCCGTGGATTCATTAGATGGATGTTGTTCCATCTACTTTACATCAAGTTATCAAATTCCCTTCACAATGGGGAATACGGAAAATTCGTGGTGACCAATGTCACGCCTCCTTTTTTACACACCTACCTCTAAGGATAATGTATAAGGGAGTTTTTCCATTTTAAGTGACATTATTCGAAATGAGATTATTTATTTAATTTAGAGTCGCCACTTGGGATAGGTTTGGCTTTTGGTGTCCCAAGTAACCGGTTTATCTTGAATCCCAAATCGGGAAAATTTTGACTTCCCGAATGGAGTCTGCGAACAAGAAATTCTGAATAAGGAATTCTGTTGACCCGAGGGAAGGTGTTAGGCACCCCCGGATCCCGTGGTTCTAGCACGATCGCTTAAACTATTAGAATTGGCTAAAAACCTGATTTTAATACATTTCATCCTATAATGCAATTTGAAAATTATTTACCGCTTTTAATTAATTTTAGAAAATTGAATGTCGTTTAAAATATATTTTTGGATCACGTCACATTAAATGCACCCGGATCCTCAACACATTTTATTCAACGTTTTGGATTTGGATTTGTGTCGCATGAAACACACACCCGAATTTAGGAAGGTAAAATTATTAAAGAACGCACTTAAAGCGACTAACGTATTATTAACTTTGTGGGAGGCCATGAAAATTTGCTAAATGGCACGTCCCAATTTTTTAAAGATTTTAGGGAGTAATTAAAGAGGGCCACGCAATTTGTAATTTTATTTGGCGCGGCGCACCTCGTTTATTTTTAAAAAGCAGTCCTAAAAGGGACTATTTTTTTTCTATTAAAGATTGTCTCTAAAGCATCTTAATTAATTAACATTGTTAGTAAACTACTATCAAAATGGTTCAAGGAATTCGGGCCTCAAGTTCAAGTCCACACTTAAATAAGAGGAAAACCTCTTAATTCAAATGTGCTACTTAACTTAGAAGGCCCAAAATTGTGTTATAAAATTAAGCCCACAAACTCAATACAAATTCAAGCCTTCAGCATCGAGTTTCGAATTTGGCCTAACAGAGATAAAGCGAAATCAGTTTGTCTTATGGACTGCTACCAGCCTTGGGCCTCAATGCAGGCCCAATTTGGAAGATAGGTAGGACTGAACTAGGTCAAGCATCAGTGATTTTGAGGCTCAAGACAAGCGGCGTGGGCTATCAGACATGGGCCTATGGATGAGCCCCAAACAAGATTACTAAACTGGCTTCAAGCAATTGGGCTCATTGATTGGTATAACAAGGGAGGGAAACTTCAAATTCAGTTAGTCCAACAACTATCAATGTAATGCTAAATTTGTTACTCAGATCTACACTGATAAAATCCTACAAATATTTAAAGGATTTGATGACGGGACTAATGTAATCAAGACTCAATCATGTATCAAAATGATGCTTTGATTCCAAAAAAAACTAAAGTGTTAAAGGCATTCGATGTGTTTGGTTGAATTTAGTACACATGCTCATTTTGTGTGCCTATTTCTACTAATTACTTTAACCTAGTTGGAATCTCAAATTAAAGGGATGGCTAGGCTGAAATTAACCACTTTATGGCTAATAGTAGACTTATAAATCTGAAATGCAGTTCTTATGGCCCAAATAACACCTTAATCTAAATTCGAACCTCAAGTCAATCTAATAACCAGACTAACATTTACTAAACTATAATCAGTATCACATTTATAACACTCCTATGGGTCTAAAATAGTTCATAGAGTCCAATATAAACAATCATAATGTGCTAATAAGCTAATTTGTAGCATAACAGTCACACATCTCAATTCTAAACAGTCCTTAATGGATTACACATGAAAATACAGTAGAGTTCTGAATCTAGCTAAAGTATAGTAATGAAACTAGACAAGGAAAACAATCAAGCAGCATCTCATTTCATTTCTAACACTTGACTTCCAACACTCAAGAGCTACTGAAAATGTACCTGGAATGAAAGCAAAATAAAAGGAATAAGGAGTCAGCAGTGGCAAGAAAACAATCACCAGTTGAAATCAACAGCACATGATCAATTTTGAACCCAAAACAGCATCACAAAAGCCCAGGAATGAATGACAGAGGAAACACCAACAAAATAACCAAAACAGACTTGATCGAACCCAAATAGACTTGAAATTAAACCTGGAAAAACTTCTAAAACTTCAGCAACCAAAACCAAGGACTCTTTAAGTCATTTGCAACTTATCTATGCTAGAAACTCGAATTAACAGCTAGAACTTGAAATTGATCTAAGAAATTTCAATAGAACAATATTTTTTGGGGTTTTTCAGCTATTTTTTTTTTTGGTTTTTGAAGATTCAAAATCTAGAAGGAACTCCTATACTCTCAGATTTCAGTTTTGGTTTTTTTTGAATTTTTGAAATTCAAATTTCAGATCTTCAAAACTTGTGAAACAAGGCGGTAGAGACTGCCTTTTATAGGCAGAAATTGAGGCTCTTCCAGATTTTTTTACTTTACATCTTCAGTCCCTCTTTTATTTTCAGTATTTAGCTAGCTAGCCCCTAAGGTTTTGGTTTATTACCCAAGTTACTGCACTCAAATTCTGATATTCAACTTAAATCCCAACCTAGAATCTTCTAGATGGTTCTATTTTAGTTACTACAATATTCTTTCTATCTAAAATACCTAAACTGACCTTTTATTTAACCTGAAGTTACCAATCCTATGTCAACTAACCTAGCCCCTCTTAAACTTGGTGCAATGACCATGGTTAACCAAACAAAAGGGTTGGGAACTCTCAGCTATAACCAACCATCACTAATTATAAAAATAACACCTAATAATCGAGCTAATTAGCTAAACTGAAAATAACTCTAATTAACACTAAAACCCTAAGGCTAAATTGAAACAGAAGTAAGTAAAAAATGCCATCAAAATCAAACAGCAAAATTAAAAGAACAACATTATGTTTTCAGTGATTGAATGAGTAGAAAGTTCAAACGCAAACCAAATGAGATCAACAAGAATCAAAACACACTGAAGAACACAAAAAAAAATCAAACTAAAACCATAAATCAATCCTAACACAAAATGAAAGACAATATGAATCGAAAGAAAATAAATCAAAAAACTACACATTAAAGAAAAAATCTACAAATATCGAAGAAAAGTGGTTTAAGAACAACTCGCTGATTAAACTAACAACAAATATCACAACAAAAAAATTAAACCAAGATCAACAATCACAAGACATAATCAATAATAAAAAGAAATAATCAAATAAGGAGAAAAGCCTTACTGATTTGGTCTTCAATTGGACTGACCTCGAATTTGATTTTCAGTTAATGTTATATGTCTATTTTGTCAAAAATAGACATATAACATTAAATAAAAATTACTCGAATACTTGAAACTCCCAAAACAGGTTGAAATTTTCAAACCCTAGATATGAAATTCATGGGGTTCCACTTGGATTTGAAGGGTTTTGGTTTGAGATTCGGGGTGATGAGGTCAAGGAGGCTATAAGGTGTGATTCTTGTTGGATGTGGAGGAGTTAGGATTTTGGCCGGAATTTTAATTCAATATTCGAGGAGATTGGCTAGGTTTTAAGGAAAAAGGGTTGTGGACTCGGAAAGAGGAGAGGAAGGTGGTTCAGGGGTGTTAATTTGGTGGTCGTTGGAAACTTGCCGCCGGCGGAGACGATTTCCAGCTGGTGGCGGACGGCGGAGGGGCAGTGGTGATAAATTCTCTGAGTTAGGGTAAGAGACGATGAATCGAGGGGTAGGGGGAATTAGGACACTTATATACCCAACATAATAATTAGTTCCGGACTGTTGGATTGATGAGATCCAACGGTCGTGATTAATATATCATGAAACGACGTCGTTTAAGCATTAAATCACTGGACTGGATCAAGGCAATTTGGGCTTGGGTTTGGGCGATTTTGAACAGGTTCTGGGGTGGAATTGGCATTGGGCTGATGCATATTTGGACCAAACTAACTGCCCTGATATCCTTCTTCTCTTTATTTATTTCAATTCTTTTATTTATTTTCTCTTTTCTTTTTCTTTTTTTGTTTTGTTTAATACAAAATTAGAATAACAACCTGATTTAATTCTATAACTAAACTAATTAACTTTCTAAAATTCACTAAATCCTAATTTCTAAAAGAAAACTAAGCAAAACGAAATTAAAGATAAAAAAAATGTAAAAAGGGATATTTTTTGTTATTTTCTTCCATTTTTGTAATATTAATTGACTAATAAAAATACTAATATGGGTCCTAAATGCAAGTATGCTATTTTGTATTTTTCATGAGTTATATTGATTAAAAATGAACAAAAGTGCAAACAATCACAAAAATCATGCAATTAATTCCCTAAAATTCAAATAATAAAAGAGAAATCCTAATTTTAATGAATTCTATAGGAGTAATTTAAGCGAAGCAAAAATCACGTGCTCACAGCTGCACTCTTTGCTCGAAAACACGAAGGGTTTTTGGGAAAAGATAAATGAGCAATTATTAAAGATTTTTGCCTGCTTGGTATTCCATGAGAAGCATTTTCGAAAACCGTCTGACCGAACCCTGCTTCAGAAGTTGCCTACATATCCTTGGCTATAAAAGAATCAGGTCAGTGTAGTTCTGGAAGGTTTGGTAGCTGGGACTACCAGGAGCTGTGTTTTCACTGCTGCTACTGCTTGCTGACCTCCTTATTACACCAAAAAAAAAATATCAAAGCTAAGCTAGCTATGCCTATCAACTATGAGTTACAGGATTCCTATCTATAAATCTCTTGAAGCTTGATCTTGAGTCTTAGCTGATTTTGCTGTGGACTTCCGATCCGAATCTTGATGCTCGCAAGTTGTAGGTGTTGTTTCTTTCCGCAACATTGGATCAAAGCGGGATCGGCGGGGCTTATGCCTTCAATCAAATTTTGAGCAATCCGCACCTTTGCTCACTTCAACATTTGAGTTAATTTCTTTTTGTTCTTTTCTTCTTTTCTTTATTTTGGATTGAGACTCATTCCATCAGTCGTCTCGCATCCTGTGCCTCGATGTCAAACCTGCTTAAGACACCAATGCAAACAAACGAACGAAATTTTCTGAACGAATTTTCACTAGGATAATTTCGTGAGTTAGTTGTGACACATGTCTAAGAAATATAATCAAGATTGTGTATCCTTGGGAAAGAAGCCAGGTTATGCCGGTAAATGGCCGGGTTACGCCGGAAAAGAAAAAGATCCTCGAGTTATGCCGGGGAGGTCTGCGGGTTATGCCAGGATAAGAAGGAAAAAGGTCCTTGGGTTATGCCAGGGAGATCCGTGGGTTATGCCGGGATTGAAAGAAAAAAGGGTCCTTGGGTTATGCCAGGGAGGTCCACGGGTTATGCCGGGATAAAAGAAAAAAGGCTCCTTGGGTTATGCGGGGAGGTCCATGGGTTATGCCGGGATTGAAAGAAAAAGGTTCCTTGGGTTATGCCAGGGAAGTCCACGGGTTATGCCGGGATTGAAAGAAAAAGGCTCCTTGGATTATGCAGGGAGGTCCACGGGTTATGCAGGGATTGAAAGAAAAAGGCTCCTTGGGTTATGCCAGGGAAGTCCACGGGTTATGCCGGTATTGAAAGAAAAGGACTCCTTGGGTTATGCCAGGAAGGTCCGCGGGTTATGCCGGGATTGAAAGAAAAAGGCTCATTGGGTTATGCCAGGGAGGTCCACGGGTTATGCCGGGATTGAAAGAAAAAAGGCTCCTTGGGTTATGCTAGGGAGGTCCACGGGTTATGCCGGGATTGAAATAAAAAAGGCTCCTTGGGTTATTCCAGGGAGGTCCACGGGTTATGTCGGGATTGAAATAAAAAGGCTCCTTGGGTTATGCCAGGGAGTTCCACGGGTTATACCGAGATTGAAAGAAAAAAGGTTCCTTGGGTTATGCCTGGGAGGTCCACGGGTTATGTCGGGATTGAAAGAAAAAGGCTCATTGGGTTATGCCAGGGAGGTCCACGGGTTATGCCGGGATATCTAGGGAACGGGGGCCCATATGCTACCATGATTTTTTTCTTTTAGGATTTTGCATTTTCACTTCTTCTTCTTCTTTCTTTTTCTTTTCTTCTTATTTTTCTTTCCTTTTATTTTTCTTTCTTTTTATTTAGTAAAACGTATGAACGAATTTGGGGAGAAACTTCCTTTTTTGGTCGGTTCCCTGCTGCAAAGCTGTTTCAGCGCTTGCGCATTTCTTTTCTATTTTGGATTGAACCTGCTTCTTGCGTGGTTGCTTTGAATTACACCTGTTTTAACATTCAAACAAAAATAATTTGTTAGTTTGAAACGGTGGTTGGTTTTGGTGGCCTTGATCATCTCAATTGCTTGATCCTGGCCCAATTTCTGTTGAGAACTTTGCTACTTGCTGGCTTTGAGGGTGAATCTCATTTCAAACCGAAATGACTCAACTTTTAGGATTTCATGATGACTTGCTCGCATGGGCTCGGGCCTTTTCTCTTTATTCTGCTCTTAGAACCTTTGTCTTTGACTTTCTTTCCTTTCCAATGTCTTTGTTTGAAAGCATCAACCATCATGGCCAGTCGGGATTGGCCTGACACACCCGCTGAGGTTGGGTATTTTCTTTGGCTTTTGCCAGGCGAAGCCCTATAAACCAGTCTTGCCACCTTTTCTTTGTAATAGTCTCGGAGTCAGAGTTAAACTGAAAGGGATTCAAAGAAGAAGTATACAAAAGGCAAGCATATGAGTTTAAAGAGACGCGTCCCTTTCGGGGGAAAAAAGGACTTATCTGGGGTTGATGCTGACTTCAAATGGACATGACATGCTTCTTAGACTGGATGACTGACCCACACAAACTTTCCAGCTTCTCCTGAACCCATTGATCCGTATTTCAAAACCAGAGAACCTTGCCAGGACTCTTTTAGTGGTGAGATGTATTCTTTTTAGACAACAACGCCCTTTGCGGGTTTTCACTAATCGACCCCTCTCATTTCTCTTCTCACCGTCGCCCGATAGTGCTCTTTACGCGTTTTCACCACACGGACTCTCTCATTTTCAAATTTTCTACTTACCGTCGCCTTATGGTGCCTGAAGGTTTTCACCGATAAGACTCTCTTATTTTATTTCTCTCAATTTGGACTATATCAGATTCAAACAATGTTGCTGTTCAATTCCCACGCCTTTGCCAATTTATCAGAAGGACTTGGACGAGGTTTTAGGTAAAAAGAATTTTGGACGGAAGTACAACTTTGGAACCATTTTGGCGGATTCATAGCCGAACCAATATATCATCTGTCCCAGTTTCAACTTATGGGGGAATTGGGATTTTTGTTTTGGTGTTATTGAACCCCAGAGAGAGGCTGACTACGTATCCTTTCGGAATTAAGTCAAACGTAGTTCAGGAAAAACTTAGTTTTTGTTGTTTTTGTTTTTTATTTTTTTCTCTTTCCTTTTTTTTTCTTTTCATCGCATTTTCTTTTTCTTTTCATCATATTTTCTTTTTATTTTCTTTTTTCTTTTTTTTTCTTTTTTTTCTTCTTTTTCTTTTCGATAATACTTCCAGGTTACAAAGAGGGTAGCCAAAGAAGAGTAACTGGCTCAAGTGGGTATGTATGGACCCTTCCAATTAGGAGCGAATTTTCCTTTTGCTTCCTGGTGATGAGGGAGAATGCATCTTAACATGAGTTGTTCCACTTCAAAATTCCTGGGACACACTTTCTTGTTATAGGCGCGGGCCATTCTTTGTTGGTACAATTGCCCGTGCCAAATCGTGGCCATCCATTTTTCATCAATTAAAGACAACTGTTCCAACCGAGTCTTGACCCACTTACTGTCCTTAATTTCTGCTTCAACGATTATCCAGAGTGAAGGGATTTCTACCTCTGCAGGTATAACAGCCTCAGTTCCATAGACCAACAAGTATGGGGTTGCTCCTACCGATGTGCGCACCGTGGTGCGATATCCAAGTAAAGCAAAAGGAAGCTTTTCATGCCATTGCTTGGAGCATTGAATCATCTTTCTCAAAATCTTCTTGATGTTCTTGTTGGCTGCTTCAACAGCACCGTTGGCTTTGGGCCGATAGGGAGTAGAGTTTCTATACATTATTGTCACGACCTGGATTTCCCACCATCGGGATCGTGATGGCGCCTACTCGTGGTAGCTAGGCAAGCCTACTCAATTACCTTTCCATTACTAAACAATTATTTCAACAGTTTATAGCATCAATAAAGAACATGAAATTTAATAAGAACAATAGCGGAAGTCTTATTTATAAATACGAATCAAAATGCGGAATAGTCAATAATAGCCTCTACCCAAGATTTGGTGTCACATTACTCACGAACTACTAAGAATATACTAAATACGAAGGTCTGAAAGAAACACATAAGCTGTCTGTCTCGAAAACAAGGAGGCAACAGCCTAAAAGAGAACATAAGAAAAGACACCAGGCCTGCGGACGCCTGCAAGGCTACATTAGTCTCGTAAAAATGAAAACCTACTCCCGCACTACTGCTGCTGCTCCTCCTCAAAACCTGGACCTGTGCAAAAATGCACAGAAGTGTAGCATCAGCACAACCGACCCCATGTGTTGGTAAGTGTCTAGCCTAACCCCGGCGAAGTAGTGACGAGGCTATACTGGACACCACATAAACCTGTGTAGTGATAAATATACAGCGGAATATCGAATACAAGAACATGGGAGGGGAAACACGCTATGGGGAGATACAGTATTAACAGCAATCCCAAGTAACAAAATTAAACCAGCTTAGATTCACAATGAACAAGGAATCAACACTCAATACAAACACATGGTATCACTAACTGTTGCGGCGTGCAACCCGCTCCATAATTACCATTGTTGCGGCGCGCAATCCGATCCACAAATACCACTATTGCGGCGTGCAACTCGACTCTCATATATCATTGTTGCGGCGAGCAACCCGATCCTCAATATCATTATTGCGGCGCGCAACCCGATCCTCAATGTCATTTAACAGTCTCACTTCCCAAACAACAATCACAATTAAGGGGCATAAAAATAAGCAAATATTTGACAAAATCCCGGCAAGGAAAAGAAACCAACAAGTTCAACCAAAGTTCCGGCAAGGGAATAATCAACACGCTTTCTCTTTCTTACTTTTCTCATCTTATAATTCACTGTACCATTTTTGAGCCAACGCTCCAAAGAATCAAGTTATTTCATATACTTTCAATATTCGTATCACAACTCGAGTCAATGCTCTTAGGAATCAAACAATCATATCACCGTTCACATATTATTCACAACATATAGAAATCCTCCGATAGATATGAAATTCACAACCAATTCATGATAATCGCATTATAAGGACTCACGGTCATGCTAGACACCAATGTATAGATACTCGTCATCATACCTATACATCGTACTCGATCACATAGCAATTAGCAAAAAGACTAAACTCCTATTCCCTCAAGCTAGGGTTAAACCAAACACTTACCTCAAAGCCTTGCAATCCACTTAATCCTCAATTATCGCTTTACCTCGCGGTTCCACCTCCAATTCGCTTGAATCTAATCACAAATTGCTCAATTACTTTAATAAGCACTATATGAATCAATTTGAATGCATAAAAATGATTTTCCCAAAATTTCCAAAAACTCCCCAAGGACCACATGGTCAAAACCCGACGTTCAGACCAAAACTCGATTACCCATTCCCCCACGAATTCAAATATGTAATTTGTTTTGAAATCGGACCTCAAATTGAGGTCCAGCTCCCCAATTTATAGAAAACCTAGGTTCTACCCAAAAACCCTAATTTAACCCATGAAAATCCTTGATTTCAAGTGGAAAACATGTTTAATGATGTTAAAGATTGAAAGAATTGAGTAAAAATCAACTTACAAGTGATTTGGGATGAAGTTTGCTCTTGAAAAATCGCCTATGGTGTTTGGGTTTTGAAAGAATGGTGAAAAGTGATAAAATTTCGACTAAGTATAAAATTTGCTGGGCCTCAGATGTGGGAATTGCGAACTAGGGTTCGCAATTGTGAACCAGGACCTGCTAACTTGGGAAATGCGAATAAAGCTTCGCATTTGCGAAGCCAGGGCAAAAATCGGGACCTTCGCATTTGCGAAGAGGGTCTCGCATTTGCGATCCCTGCCCCTTCGCATTTGCGAAATTCTTCTTCGCATTTGCGATACCTGCCAGGCCTCCATTTTTTCGCATTTGCAATCAGGTGGTCGCATTTGCGAGCATTTGCGATCATTTCTTCGCAAATGCGAAGACACCAGCAGTGAAAATGCCAGATTTTTAAAAATGAGAAAATGCAATCCGATGCCTATCCAAAACTTACCCGAGCCCTTGGGGCTCCAAACGAAACATGCACACAACCTCAAAAACATCCTACGGACTTAGTCGCGCGATCAAATCGCCAAAATAACATCATACTCAAAGAATCAAGCCTCAAAACTCATGATTTTTCTTCTAAACTTCATGAACTTTCAAATTTGGAACTTATAGTCCGAAACATGTCAAACGACGTCCGATTCCGACCAAACTTTACAGAAAGTGCTTAAACAATATATAAGACTTGTACCGGGCGTCAGAACCAAAATACGAGCCCGATACCACAGTCTTTTAATCAGTTTTCATTTCCAATTTCCTTAATAATTTCAAAAAAAATAATTTCACAGAAAAATTCTTTTCTCGGGCTCTAGACCTCGGAATTCGACTCCTGGCACATGCCCGAGTCCCATATATTTCTACAGACCTTCCGGGACCGTCCAATCTCGGGTCCGGGTTCGGGTCCGTTTACCAAAAATACTGACCAAAGTCAACTTTAATCATATTAATATCAAAATTCTTTAATTTTTTCATAGAATTCACATATTTCAACATAAAAGCTTTCTGGCTACGCGTCCGGACTGTGCACGTAAATCGAGGCAAGTAAAAATGAGGTTTTCAAGGCATCGAAAGCACAGAACGAATGAGGAAATAGGTGACGACCCCTTCGGGTCGTCACAATTATCTTGAATTGTTCGCGTACTTCTTCCATCAAACGACTATTCAAGTTGGCAGCATTGTCTGTGATGATAGTTGCAGGAATGCCAAAGCGGCAAATAAGATTAGAATGCACAAAATCTACTATAGTTTTCTTGGTGACTGACTTAAGAGTGATGCCTTTAACCCACTTCGTGAAGTAGTCAATAGCAACCAATATGAATCTATGTCCGTTTGAGGCTTTTTGCTCGATTGGTCCAGTGACGTCCATGCCCCAAGCAACGAATGGCTAGGGTATTGACATAGGATGCAGTTCAGTTGGTGGTGCATGAATTAAATCACCGTGCACCTGACACGGATGGAATTTTCGGACAAAGCTAAAAAAGTCTTTCTCCATAGTTATCCAATAATATCCTGCCTGAAGGATTTTCTTTGCCAAAACATACCCATTCATATGAGGTCCGCACACTTCTGCGTATACTTCATGCATAATTCTTCCGGCTTCCTCGACGTCAACACATCTCAACAAATTGAGGTCCGGGGTCCTCTTATACAAGACATCACCACTCAAGAAGAAACCACTTGCATGTCGTCTGATGGTCCTATTTTGATCTACACTAGCTTGCTCAGGATATTCTTGCATTTTCAAAAACCTTTTAATATCGTGGTACCATGGCTGGATGGTTGGCTCCGCCTCAATCGTGTTAAAATAACCATGTTTTTCCTTGATTTGGATCTCCAGAGGATCAATATGGGCATTGCCTGGGTAAGGCAACATCGAAGCTAGAGTGGCAAGTGCATCAGCTAATTCATGGTGACACTGAAGGATGTACCTGAATTCTATTGACTTGAACCTCTTGCCGAGATCTTCCACATGTTGCTGATAGGGAATGAGCTTACCATCTCGGGTCTCCCACTCTCCCTAGGCTTGACGGATAATCAAATCAAAATCCTCCATGATTAATAACTCTTCGACGTCTTGGTCAATTGCCATGTTCATGCCCATGATGCAGGCTTCATACTTAGCAGTATTGTTCGTGTAAAAGAACCGAAGCGTGGTCGTAGCCGGGTAATGCTGACCAATAGGCGAGATCAAGATTGCTCCAATTCCTACACCTCTGGCATTTACCGCTCCATCGAAGAACATTTTCCAAGCATGAGTGTCTTCAGAGATTGCTTCTATGGAATTTACCTCTTCATATGGGAAGTAGGTGCTCAATGGTTGCTATTCTTCGTCAATCGGATTTTCAGCCATATGATCTTCCAATGCCTGGGCTTTCATTGCCGTGCGAGTGACATAGACTATGTCAAATTCAGTGAGCAAGATTTTCCATTTTGCTAGCCTCCCTATGGGCATTAGTTTTTGGAATATGTATTTTAGAGGATCCAACCTGGTTATGAGGTAGGTAGTGTGAGCTTGGAGATAATTTCTTAGCTTTTGAGCAACCCAAGTCAAAGCACATCAAGTTCTCTCCAACAGAGTGTATTTAGCTTCGTAACTGGTGAACTTCTCGCTCAAATAATAAATTGCCTACTCTTTCTTTCCAGTTACATCATGTTGCCCGAGGACACCGCCAAAAAGAATTTTCCAATACTGTCAGATATAAGAAAAGAGATCTCCATGGCTCTGGTAGGACGGAGGATTTGATAGATATTCTTTGATCTTGTCGAAGGCTTCTTGGCATTCATCCATCCATTTGATTGCTACATCTTTCTTCAACAACTTGAATATGGCTCACATGTGGAAGTCAATTGCGTAATGAACTGGCTGATATAGTTTAATCTACCCAACAAGCTCATCACGTCCTTCTTAGTTTTTGGAGGAGGAAAATCATGGATACACTTTATCTTTGTTGGGTCTAACTCAATACCTCTCCTGCTGACTATGAAGCCCAGAAGCTTGCCCGACGAAACTCCAAATGCACATTTAGTCGGGTTCAGCTTTAGATCATACTTGTGAAATCGTTCGAAGAACTTTCTCAAATCTCGAACGTGGTCATCCTGAGTTCGGGACTTGATGATAACGTCGTCCACATACACCTCTATCTCCTGATGCATCATATCATGGAAGATGGCAGTCATGGCCCTCATATAGGTTGCTCCAGCATTCTTCAGCCCAAATGGCATAACCCGGTAATAGTATGTACCCCAGGGCATAGTGAAGGTTGTTTTCTCTGCGTCTTCCTCATCCATCAACACCTGGTAGTATCCTGCGTAGCAATCCACAAAGGATTGTATCTCATGTTTGGCGCAATTATCAATAACAATGTGGATGTTGGGCAAAGGGAAATTATCTTTGGGACTTTCCTTGTTCAAATCTCTATAGTCCACACTCACCCGGGTCTTCACATCTTTATTTGGAACAGGGACTACATTGGCCAACCATGTAGTGTACCGAACTACTCGGATTACCCCTACTTTGAATTGTTTCGCGATTTCTTCTTTGATCTTATCACTGATGTCAGTTTTAAACTTTCTTTGTTTTTGTTGGATCGGAGGGCAATCGGGGTAAGTTGGTAATTTATGCACCACTAAATCAACACTCAACCCTAGCATGTCGTCATATGACCAAGAAAACACATCTTTAAACTCAAACAGGAGTTGGATTATTGCATCTTGGGTTTTCTTATTTATGTGAATGCTTATTTTGGTTTCCTGGATTTCCTCAGAAGTTTCCAATTTAACCAGCTTAGTGTCATTCAAATTTGGCTTAGGTTTGTTCTCAAATTGTTTCAGTTCTTGATTTATTTCCCTAAAAGCCTCTTCTTCATCATATTCCGGTTCTTGGTTCATTGTTTCACAATTAGACAGCGTGTTTGGATCTGGGCATGATGTTCGCAAGTATGTCATGTTATTTAAAGCCGCATTATTATAACTGAAAAGAAGAAATAAAAGAAGAAAATAAAGAAAATTAGAAAAATAAAGAGAAAAATGAACGATAAAATATTGATTTCATTTCTTGGAATTTTGTTAAGATAACAGGGTTTACATTGTGAATTTAAAGACAGGAAACTAAAAGAAACATCCGAGTTACACCCTGGAATAACTCCGGATGTAGAAAAAGTAGCAGGACAGGTCTACCGGAACTCCACCCTGATCGAAAATGGCGTAACCTTCCAATTTTGAAGCTTGGCGCTTGGTCCCATGTACAACACCTCAGCGGTGCTAGTGCCCTCTCCTGGCTGAACCATGTGAGTTTCGTAGAGTACTTTTCTCATTGCCCCACATATTTCTTCAATTTCTTCAGCCGTGAAAACAGCATCGTCTTCCTCTTCACTGTACTTAGGCTTGACAAAGGTCTCATACAGATGTGGCAATGGCTGGGGCAAGACCCATCCTTCCTTCTTTCTCTCATCTGCCCATTTTATATCATCTGAGGTAGGGTGGAAACCTATCCCGAAGAACTTTTCAGTCGTAGGCAAAGTCACCAGCTCAGATATGCCTTGCAGAGACTTTTCAAGTCCTTTTCCCGGCTTGAAACCATGTCTGATCATCTCCTTTGCCACCATGATTGAGGCATTGGATAAGAAAGGTTTAGGGCAGGGGTTTCGTTCTTCATGTTGATCCGCCACCACAACTTCAAATACTTGGTAGACTATGTGCTCATTACCCTCCCTGGCTTCTAAGCATGGGATAGATGGGTCCCGATAGATCGACTGTTCATCTTCTCCATGGACCACAATTTCTTGATCCTCATATTCGAATTTTACCATTTGGTGGAGGGTAGAAGGCATAGCTCCAGCGGCATGGATCCAAGGTCTTCCCAGAAGAAAATTATAAGATGTATCCATATCCAGCACTTGGAATGTCACCTCGAAATCCACCGGTCCGATAGTCAAGATTAGATCGATTTCCCCGATGGTGTCTCTTTTGATGTCGTCCAAGGCTCTCACACAGACATTGTTGGGACGAATTCTTCCGGTCCCAATTTCCATTCTCTGAAGTGTGGAGAGTGGGAAAATGTCAACACCTGAGCCTCGGTATACCATGACTAGCTTAACATAATATCCCTCACACTTGTCAGTCAAGTGCAAGGCCTTGTTGTGAGCAGCTCGCTCTGGAGGCAAGTCATTTTTGTTGAAAGAGATTTGATTGACGGCAAAGAATTTTTCCGCCATTCTTTCAAGTTGTTCTACCGAAGTTTCAGTCGGCACATAGGCTTCATTCAGAGTTTTCATTAACACTTTCTGATGCTCAGGGGATTTCAACAGTAAAGACACTTGTTCAGGACATTTTCGCAACTGATCGACCACCTCATAGTCAGCCATTTTCATCTTTTGAAAGAACACTTCCGCTTCCTTAGTACTCACAGGTTTCTTAGGCGGGAAACGCCTTTTGGTAGCATTGTTTATCTCTTCTATGTTTGAGTACTTTTTGGCGGAAACATTTCCTGGAAGCCCTCCTAAGATCTCTTTCCCTTTATATGTAACCACCGTCTGATGGTAATTCCATGGCATTGCAGCAGGGTTGGTAGTAGGCTTCTATGGTACGCGTCCAATAACCACTGGCTCACTCAGCCGGGGTGGCTTGATTATCCCCCGCATCACATAGGGTTGCTTGGGTACGTACACTTGTGTTCCTTTTTCACTTCCAATTTCTTTGGAGGGTTCACAATCAGCTTATTTTCTTGACGGCCTCACGGGATATAGAGAATTCCATCCTTGGGACGTATCGCTTCTGTTTTGGCTTCAGATTTCTCTTTCGGCTCCGCCTTGATGACTTTGTTTTTCTTATCCCTTTATCTTTCTTTGAAACAACCTTTGGTTTTCTTTCTGCGTCAACAATAGCAATGATGGCCTTTAATGCCAGATCGAACTCTTTATTCTCGCAGATTATCCCGATTACAGGTCCATTATTATGGGCTTGGCAAAGAATTGTTGGTCATATTTGGGACCTCCTCTTCCCTCAGCACTATCTTCCCCTGCTCTATCAAGTCTTCCACAGTTCTTTTCAATGTCCAGTAGTTCTCCGTATCATGCCCCTCAGCTCCTGAGTGATAGGCACATCGAACGCCACGCTGATAGGATAGTGATTCTGTGTTTTGCCTATTTGGAGGTATGGGCTGCAGCAAATTCATTTGAACAAGCTTCGGGAACAGACTGGAGTATTGTTCACCGATTGGTGTAAAGTTTGGTCTCCTGGGTGGTTCCCGAGGACGAAAATTATTCTGTGGAGGTTGAGGATTATAATAGTTCTAGTGGGGAGGCTGATTTATTGGAAATGGAGGTTGATTTCTATTGGCATGTGGCTGCGGCCGGCCGAAGGGTTGAGCGTTCATGACCGCATAAGGTGGAGGATCATAAGCCATATCATGATGAGGGTAGTAATGTTGAGGGGTTCTTTCAGAAAACACAGGTCTAGGAGCCCGGTATCGTCTTGCCCCTGATGCTGCCATAACCAGTTCCTCTTTCTTTTTACCCTTGGCCATTCCTCCAGACCCTCCTTGGATGGCTTGGGAGGTTTCTCTAATGGCCGACTGACTCAAAATCCTGCCCGTTTTCAAATCGTTCTCTACTATTTTACCAATCTTGATTGCCTCTGCAAAAGGTTTGCCTATGGCCAACATCATGTTCTGGAAGTAATCTGCTTCCTGGGCCTGGAGGAAGACAGTGACTATTTCTACTTCATCCATAGAAGGTTTCACCCTCGATGCCTATTCGCACCACTTAATAGCATATTCTCTGAATCTTTCTGAGGGCTTCTTCTTCAAATTTGCCAAGGAGTTCCTGTCTGGGGCGTTGTTGATGTTGTATTGAAACTGCCTTACAAAATCTCTGGCAAGATCGTCCCAAATGTGTCATCGTGAGACGTCTTGGTCCATATACCACTCTAAGGTAATGCCTAATAAGCTTTCTCCGAAGTAAGCCATCAACAACTCTTCTTTTCCGCCGGCCCCGCGCAACTGATTACAATACTTTTTCAGGTGAGCAATGGGATCGCCATGCCCATCATACTTTTTGAACTTTAGCGTTTTAAATCCCATGGGCAGGTGCACATAAGGGAACATGCACAGATCAGTATAAGAAACACTTTTTTGCCCGCTTAAGCCTTGTATATTCTTTAAACTTTGCTCAAGTCTCCTCATTCTTTTCGCCATCTCATCTTGTTCAGGAGCTTTGGGAGTTTTATCTTCCCTGGTGTAAGCTCAAATGGCGGTGGCTGAGGGTAAGTGTATGTGGGATATTGAGGAGGATATGCTTCAAAGATGGGATTTTGCTAAGTGAAGGCCGAGGGATCAAAAGCGGTCCTAGGTAGTGAAGGTTGTGTGGTGGAGGAGCATGGTGGAGCAGTAAAAATATTGGGAGCTGCTCCTGTTGTGAACACCTGGGGGCGTACCTTAGAAGGTGTTCCTATGAAGTGAGCAGACAGGGTATTCGGGTGACTGATGGGGATGTTAGAAGTACCCCCGGTTATCGGGAACAATTCAGGAAAGCCAGGGATAGCACTTGGAGCTCCCTGCCATTAGTCCATGCTTCCCACATCTCCATAATTCAGAGACGTAATATCCGATTTTCTTCAGTTGTGGCAGACTCAGAGGCCGGGATCCCTGAGATGGGGCTGTTTTCGGTGATGAGAACTGGTGGTAAAGTCATTTCAGACGACATTTCTATACTTCCTTTTAATCTTGTGATATATCGATGCGATGCCAGTTTACCAAAAACCAACCATCGTTTCTAAATACCTAAGCTGGGATTTTGACAACAACCACGATTAGTTTGAGACAAGTAACTGATAGGTAACCGTGCATTGGGGTGTGATGCACCTATATAGTTAAATGAGTGTCTACATGTTTGCCACGCTTGCATGCATCATCCCGGCTTCTCTTCCCGTTTCTTTTCTTTGAATTCATGTTTCCTTGCTTTTGCTTTCTGTTTTTCTCTCATTTTGATTTTTCTTTCCTCTCCATTATTCTTCTATTTCTGGTATTTCTCTTTTGTGTTTCTTTTCCACTCTTGTTTTTCTCTTATTTCCTTCCCTCGTATTTTCCTTTTCTTAGGGTTATGGTCGAATCTTATGGAGATTGCCTACGTATCATGACCACGCATGAATCATACCAAGCATAGTTCTTGCAAATAAATGCAAAATAAGGAAATAAATTTTTGGGTTTTTTTTTTCAATTTTTCATTAATAAAACTTTGATTACAAAGATTCTAGACTATTTGTTTTTCATAAAAGGAAAAATTACAAACAGACTAAAAATAGCAACATGCAGACTCGATAACTAGAAATACATTAAAACTTCAAATCCTAGGGCCCGCGGGGCGTCATTCGGCATTGTCGCGGGCCTACGTGCATGGCCCCTTTATAACTGCTCCAAATCATTCATAACTTGTCGAACAAAGATCATCACTGAAGCAAAGAAGGTAGTGCGACTCATTCTTTCGCCTGCTCGACATTTCATGACAATATAATTTGCAATGGCTCTAATTCTTTCTCTGATCCGGCCCTTTTCCTGAAGTAGTCGGCTTATCTGCTGGTTGCGAGCCTCTAGCACATGGGAGTCATGGAAGTGATGGTCTTGCAACAGCTTTATTTCTTTCTCCATTTCGGCCATTAGCCTATAGCACTGTTCCCTCACAGCCTGAAATTCATTGTCCCGTGGGCTGCCTTGTCTTCAAGGGTGTTCACTTTTCTTTTAAGATTAGCAATGGTTCCCTCAAATTTCTTTTCGTTTGTTGCACGAATTGGGCTCTTTCCTCTGTCTTCTTTTCCCACTGTGCCCGGATATTTGCCATGTTCCCTTCATATTTCTCGAATTCTTTCTGGCACGCTACGACTTTCTTCTTCATCCCTTTTATCTACCACTCATCGGACCAACTTCTTTCTTGATTTTTAGCAGCTATTTTCATTTGTGGGATTTGAGCGTTGAGAGCTTCATTCTCTTGGGTCAGTTTCTTTTTTTCACCTTCATCGTCTGCGGCTTGCAAGCTGCTTTCAAACCGGAGATCCTGAACTTTTTTTTCCAATGCTCCTATTTGGGCCCTGTATTCCTTTTCCTTGGCTAGCCAATCCCATTGTACCTGGGCCCCGTCAGTAAATTGTTGTACGTGTGGCCTTTTGGTGGGTCTCTCTGGAATTTGAAATCTTTTACCAAACCAGACCAAGTATTTGGGGTCCACTTCAACTTTAGCCTGATCCCGCACTATGGTTTTAGGCTCAAGATACCTACATTCATTCCATATCTGGTGGATTTTTCCTTCCGGAAATGCAACTTTCGGGCCTAACTCAATGATCTGTCCGCTCAGATCTTCATCACCGTGGATGGTTTGGAATCTTCCTAGTTGCCGCAAAACTCGGTAGGGAGCGTATGGTTGGATGCTTCTAATGCCCATCAAAATAATATAAGGTACTTCTTCCGATGTGTACACAGCCTCAGTAGCAGGAAGCCATCCGAAAGCCCATTCAACCTTATCCACAGTCAAAGATCTCAAGCATGACAACCAAGCCTCAGTGCCCTCGGGGAACTCAATACCTATTACCCGGGTTCCAAACTCCTCAATAAAACTTAGCCTGATTAAACCATAGTTCATATACCCCGTGCGATGATAAAGGTGCTCCTATATCCATAGCTGTAGCAACAGATTACAACCCTAAAATAATTTTACACCCTATCGGCATATGGTCAAAACTCGATACATTTCTGCCACAATCAGAGGAACCACTGTGCTGTTAGACTTCTTTATGGCAACATCCAACATTCCTACAAGGCCAATATCTATGTGACCGTCTTTTCATGGATAGATCAAAACCCCCAGAAAAGCTACCATGAAATCCAATCCCCGCCGGGCCTCCCATTTATCTTTGTTTCCGGCGTGTGTCAAATCGGTGTTGGGCTCCTCAAAACCTTTCGGGTTGCCATATCGGTGGTATAAGAAATGAAGTGTGCAACACCCTTATGATAGATTCTTATCTTGAATGTCCCGACTAATGCTCAACAAGTCTAAAAATCTGTGGAGGGTTACTGGTCTTGGTGCCAATGGGTATCTACTCCTGAGGTTCCCGTTGAGACCCGCATATCCCGCAATCTCCTCTAGTGTGGGTGTAAGATCGAAGTCTGAGAACCAAAATACGTTACGATTTGGGTCCCACAATGGTATCAGTGCTTCAATAATATCCGTTCTTGGTTTGATATTCAACAGTCCGACGAGATCACCCAAAACCTTGACCACCGTTTCTCTGCTACCTTTTTCCAAGTCATTCCACCACATGTGGAGCTTGAAATGGGTCTCACTCAGGACTGAGAAGGGTTCAATGTCAGTAGTATTCATCCTGCATATTTATTCAAAGGGGATTTAATGACTCATTTTAACCTAACAGAAAAAGTGGCTTTTTTTGCAAAATATTTCTTTATTTAGAAAAAACAAGGACTTGGATTTGCAGATACGGCCTTTTAGCACTTCTGGGAGGAATATTTTAAGGTTGTGCCCGCTAACCATTTAAAAATGACTCAGGGTGGCTGTTCTTGCAAAAACAGCCTTCTGGCGCCCTTTTGGGGACATTCGGCTTATTTTAACAAAAATGGCATCACCCGACTTATTTTGACAAAAATTAAAATTTTGACATTTTTGGCTATTTTTGCAAAAGGGAGGTTGGACCCGATGAGGGTTGCCTAGGTATCTCACATCCGGTGAGAATCAAACTAGCGTAGTTCGGGCAAAACATTTTATCAAAACCAAATATTTGTTACAACATCTCTTTTTTTCTATTTTCTTCTTTTTCTTTTTTTTTTTTTCAAATATCCGGAAGCATTTTGGTACTATTTGAGCATTGGTCTTTCAAAACAAGCGATTACCCTCACTTAGTCCTAACACTGCTATTTTTCTCAATTTCCTCTCATTATATACAGGCCGGTCAACATGCAAAGCCGAGCAAATAAATGCGCAAGTAGAACGTAAGATGCATCAGGATGGTCTTTTCATTTCAAATCACCTGTCCTAGACGGACCCAACCCTTGTGTTGAGTCCCCTAAGTCAAATGCACATGATACAAACAAACGTTCCTACTAGGGATCTGGCATGAGGTTTTGTTCTTCTAGGTTTAAACCCTAGGTTTATTGGTCTAGATCTGGCTTACCTGAGCGGACAACTTGAGTCCAGGGGGAGACAGCGTACTGGGGATACAGAAGCTCCGCCGGCTTAGCAACTTATCCAAATCTGGTTCTAAATGGTAAAAGACTCTAAACATAAGAGAAGCTACACGAAGTGCACCCTTCTCCATGATGTAGAAAACTCAGATAGAGGAAGGGATTCATAACAATTAATATATACAATTCAACAAATATCAAAGTGGTAAAACATTTAGCACATATAGCATGGAACATGTAGGAAAATAAGATAAAGCCAAATATAACAATTATACTAAGCTCGAATTCTTCAACCCTGAATCGGAATTCTGGGTTCGTTCCCCAGCAGAGTCGCCAGAGCTGTCACACCTCCTTTTCTACACACCTACTCCGAAGTATAATGTATAAGGGAGTTTTTCCATTTTAAGTGACATTATTCGAAATGGCATTATTTATACAATTTAGAGTCGCCACTTGGGATAGGTTGGGCTTTTGGTGTCCCAAGTCACCGATTTATCTTGAATCCCAAATCGAGGAAATTTCGGCTTCCCAAATGGAGTCTGCGAACCAGAAATTCTGAATAAGGAATTCTATTGACCCGATGAAGGTGTTAGGCACCCCCGGATCCCGTGGTTCTAGCACGATCTCTTAAACTATTATAATTGGCTAAAAAACCAGATTTTTAATACATGTCATCCTATAATGTAATTTGAAAATTATTTACCGCTTTTAATAATTTTAGGGAGTTGAACGTCGCTTAAAATATGTTTTCGGATCACGTCACATGAAATGCACCCGGATCCTCAACACATTTTATTCAGCGTTTTGGATTTGGATTTGGGTCGCATGAAATGCACACCCGAATTTAAGAATGTAAAATTATTAAAGAACGCACTTAAAGCGACTAACGTGTTATTAATTTTACGGGAGGCCATGAAAATTCACTAAATGGAACGTCCCGATTTTCTAAATATTTTAGGGAGTAATTAAAGAGGGCCACACAATTTATGATTTTATTTGGCGCGGCGCACCTCGTTTATCTTTTAAATAGCCATCCTAAAAGGGACTATTGTTTTTCTGTTGAAGATTCTCTCAAAAGCATCTTAATTAATTAACATTGTTAGTAAACTACTATCAAAAGGGTTCAAGGCATTCGGGCCTCAAGCTCAAGTCCACACTTAAACAAGAGGAAAACCTCTTAATTCAAATGTGCTACTTAACTTAGAAGGCCCAAAATTGTCTTATAAAATTAAGCCCACAAACTTAATATAAATTCAAGCCTTCAGCATTGAGTTTCGAATTTGGCCTAACAGAGGAAAAACAAAATCAGTTTGTCTTATGGACTGCTACCAGCCTTGGGCCTGAACGCAGGCCCAGTTTGGAAGATAGGTAGGACTGAACTAGGTCAAACATCAGTGATTTTAAGGCTCAAGACAAGCGGCGTCGGCTATCAGACCTGGGCCTATGGATGAGCCCCAAACAAGATTACTGAACTGGATTCAAGCACTTGGGCTCATTGATTGGTATAACAAGGGAGGGAAACTTCAAATTCAGTCAGTCCAACAACTATCAATTTAATGCTAAATTTGTTACTCAGATCTACACTGATAAAATCCTACAAATATTTAAAGGATTTGACGACTGGACTAATGTAATCAAGACTCAATCATTGTATCGAAATACTTCTTTGATTCCAAAAAAACTAAAGTGTAAAAGGCATTCGATGTGTTTGGTTGAATTTAGTACACATGCTCATTTTTTGTACCTGTTTCTACTAATTACTTTAACCCAACTGGAATCTCAAATTAAAGGGATGGCTAGGCTAAAATTAACCACCTCATGGCTAATAGTAGACTTATAAATCTGAAACGCAGTTCATGTGGCCCAAATAACACCTTTATCTAAATTCGAACCTCAAGTCAATTTAATAACCAGACTAACATTTACTAAACTATAATCAGTATCACGTTTAGAACACTCCTATGAGTCTAAAATAGTTCATACAGTCCAATATAAACAGTCATAATGTGCTAACAAGCTAATTTGTAGCATAACAGTCACACATCTCAATTATAAACAGTCCTTAATGGATTACACATGAAAATATAGTAGAGTTCTGAATCTAGCTAAAGTACAGTAATGAAACTAGACAAGGAAAACAAACAAGCAGCATCTCATTTCATTTCCAACACTTGACTTCCAACACTCAAGAGCTACATAAAATGTACCTGGAATTGAAGCAAAATAAAGGAAGAAGGAGTCAGCAATGGAAAGCAAACAATCAGCAGTTGAAATCAACAGCACAGGATCAATTTTGAACCCAAAACAGCATCACAAAAGCCCAGGAATGAATGACAGAGGAAACACCAACAAAATAACCAAAACAGACTTGATCGAACCCAAATAGACTTGAAATTAAACCCGGGAAAACTTCTAAAACTTTAGCAACCAAAACCAAGGACTCTTCAAGTCGTTTTCAACTTATCTATGCTAGGAACTCGAATTAACAGCTAGAACTTGAAATTGATCTAAGAAATTTCAATAGAACAGTATTTTTTGGGGTTTTTCTGTTACTTTTTTTTGGTTTTTGAAGATTCAAAATCTAGAAGGAACTCCTATACTCTCAGATTTCAGTTTTGTTTTTTTTTTGAATTTTTGAAATTCAAATTTCTGATCTTCAAAACTTGTGAAACAAGGCAGTAGAGACTACCTTTTATAGGTAGAAATTGAGGCTCTTCCAGATTTTTTTACTTTACATCTTCAGTCCCTCTTTATTTTCACTATTTAGCTAGCTAGCCCCTAAGGTTTTGGTTTATTACCCAAGTTACTGCACTCAAATTCTGATATTCAACTTAAATCCCAACCTAGAATCTTCTAGATGGTTCTATTTTAGTTACTACAATATTCTTTCTATCTAAAATACCTAAACTGACCTTTTATTTAACCTGAAATTACCAATCCCATGTCAACTAACCCAGCCCCTCTTAAACTTGGTGCAATGACCATGATTAACCAAACAAAGGGGCTGGGAACTTTCAGCTATAACCAACCATCACTAATTATAATAAGAACACCTAATAATCGAACTAATTATCTAAACTGAAAATAACTCTAATTAACACTAAAACCCTAAGGCTAAACTGAAACTGAAGTAAGTAAAAAATGCCATCGAAATGAAATAGCAAAATTAAAAGAACATCATTATGTTTTCAGTCATTGAATCAGTAGAAAGTTCAAACTCAAACCAAATGAGATCAACAAGAATCAAAACACACTGAAGAACACAAAAAAAAAATCAAACTAAAACCCTAAATCAATCCTAAAACAAAACTAAAGACAATATGAATCGAAAGAAAATAAATTAGAAAACTACACATTAAAGAAAAAATCTACAAATATCGAAGAAAGGTGGTTCAAGAACAATCCATTGATTAAACTAACAACAAATATCACAAAAAATAATTAAACCAAGATCAACAATCACAAGCTTACTGATTTGGTCTTCAATTGGACTGACCTCGAATTTGATTTTCAGTTAATGTTATATGTCTATTTTGTCAAAAATAGACATATAACATTAAATAAAAATCACTCGAATACTTGAAACTCCCAAAACAGGTTGAAATTTTCAAACCCTAGATATGAAATTCATGGGGTTCCACTTGGATTTGAAGGGTTTTGGTTTAAGATTCGGGGTGATGAGGTCAAGGAGGCTATATGGTTGGATGTGGAGGAGTTAGGATTTTGGCCGGAATTTTAATTCAATATTCGAGGAGATTAGCTAGGTTTTAAGGAAAAAGGGTTGTGGATTCGGAAAGAGGAGAGGAAGGTGGTTCAGGGGTGTTAATTTCGTGGTCGTTGGAAACTTGCCGCCGGCGGAGACGATTTCCAGCTGGTGGCGGACGGCGGAGGGGCGGTGGTGATTTATTTTCTGAGTTAGGGTAAGAGAGGATGAATCGAGGGGTAGGGGGAATTAGGACACTTATATACCCAATATAATAATTAGTTCCGGACCGTTGGATTGATGAGATGCAACGGTCGTGATTAATATATCATGAAACGACGTCGTTTATGCATTAAATCACTGGACCGGATCAGGGCAATTCGGGCTTGGGTTTGGGCGATTTTGAACAGGTTCTGGGGTGGAATTGGCATTGGGCTGATGCATATTTGGCCCAAACTAACTGCCCTGATATCCTTCTTCTCTTTATACAAAATTAAAATAACAACCTGATTTAATTCATGGGGTTCCACTTGGATTTGAAGGGTTTTGGTTTGAGATTCGGGGTGAGGAGGTCAAGGAGGCTATAGGGTGTGATTCTGGTTGGATTTGGAGGAGTTAGGGTTTTGGCCGAAATTTTTATTCAATATTCGAGGAGATTGGCTAGGTTTTGAGGGAAAAGGGTTGTGGATTCGGAAAGAGCAGAGGAAGGTGGTTCAGGGGTGTTAATTTGGTGGTCATTGGAGACTTGCCACCGGCGGAGACGATTTCCGGCCAGCGGCGGACGGCGGAGGGGCGGTGGAGATATATTCTCTGAGTTAGGGTAAGAGGCGATGAATCAAGGGGTAGGGGGAATTAGGACACTTATATACCCAACATCATTGTTAGTTCCAGACTGTTGGATTGATGATATCCAACGGTCGTGATTAATAGACCATGAAACGACGTCGTTTAGGCATTAATTCACTGGACCGGATTAGGGCAATTTAGGCTTGGGTTTGGGCGATTTTGAATGGGTTCTGGGGTGGAATTGGCATTGGGCTGATGCATATTTGGCCCAAACTAACTGGCCTGATACCCTTCTTCTCTTTATTTATTTCAATTCTTTTATTTTTTTTCTCTTTTCTTTTTTTTCTTTTTTTGTTTTTTTAATACAAAATTAAAATAAGAACCTGATTTAATTCTATAACTAAACTAATTAACTTTCTAAAATTCACTAAATCCTAATTTTTACAAGAAAACTAAGCAAAACAAAATTAAAGATAAAAAAGATGTAAAAAGGGATATTTTTGTTATTTTCTTCTATTTTTATAATATTAATTGACTAATAAAAATACTAACATGGGTCCTAAATGCAAGCATACTATTTTGTATTTTTCATAAGTTATATCGATTAAAAATGCACGAACATGCAAACAATCACAAAAATCATGCAATTAATTCCCTAAAATTCAAATAATAAAAGAGATATCCTAATTTTAATTAATTTTATAGGAGTAATTTAAGCGAGGCAAAAATTACGTGCTCACAACCAACAAGCTTCTCGGAGTATTAACTCCATAGCAGATTCAAGCGTGAAAAGCAAAGAAAAATAGCAATCACAGAATCCAACTGATGATGTTGAAACACAAGCCTCAACTAAGCATGGGCTAACATATGGAGACTCGAGCCTGATACCATCCAAGAACCAGAAGAAAATTAGAACATCAAAACAACTATTGACGAATTGGAAGCTGTAGTATTATTTGCACCCTGGCCTGACAGAAAAGTCTACATCAGGACCAACCTCAGCCAAGAAATGAAATGTAAGTTGACTGAATTTTTAAAAGCTAACGTAGACTATTTTGTTTGGTCCCATTCAGATATGATAGGTATACCCCCGAAGGTAATGACTCACAAATTAAATGAAGATCCATCGTACCCACCTATCAAACAAAAGAATAGGAAGAAAGGTTCCTTCAAGAATCAGGTGATTCAAGATGAGGTGTAGAAACTTTTAAAAATCGGGTCTATCCGCGAGATAAAGTATCCAGATTGGTTGGCTAATACTGTAGTAGTACCAAAAAATAATGGTAAGTGGCGAGTTTCTGTAGATTATACTGATCTAAATAAATCTTGCCCTAAAGATTCTTTTCCATTACTGCATATAGATCAAATAATTGATGCTACTGTAGGACATGATTATTGAGCATTTTAGATGCCTATTCAGGGTATAATCAGATAAAAATTGATCCCACAAATGAAGAAAAGACTTCGTTTATAACAGACAGGGGGACTTACTGTTACAAAGTAATGTCATTCAGTCTCAAGAATTCTGGGGCCACATATCAAAGGCGGGTGACCAAAATGTTTCAAGAATACCTAGGGAAAACCATGGAGGTTTATATAGATGATATGATGGTCAAGTCACAACAAGCAGGGGATCATATTGAACACCTATCTGATACATTTCAAATTCTTCGTAAATTTAACATGTAATTAAATCCTGAGAAATGCGCGTTTGGAGTTTCATTAGGTAATTTCTTGGGATTTCTTGTTTCTAACCGTGTCATTGAAGTAAATCCTGCGCAGATTAAAACTATTGAAGAAATTTCGAATATACTGATGAGTAAAAAATAAGTACAGAGACTGATAGGAAGAATAGTTGCTTTGGGAAGATTTATTTCCAAGTCATCAAAAAAATGTTTCAGGTTCTTTTCAGCCTTTAAAAAGCAAGATTAATTTGAATGGACTGAAGAATGTCAATAGGCGCTTAAAAATTTGAAAGTATACTTGTCAAATCCACCATTGCTCGTAAAATTAAAAGATGGGGAAAAACTACTCATCTATCTTGTTGTTTCAGAAGTGGCGGTAAGCACTGTGTTAGTTCGAGAGGACAAAGGTAAACAATCTCCTATTTATTATGTTAGCTAGTAATTATTAGATGCTGAAACTCGGTATCCTCGTCTAGAAAAACTTGCACTTGCATTTATTATGGCTTCTAGGATGTTAAGGCCTTATTTTCAATGTCATCCTATGTCTGTTGTAACTGCCTACCCCTTACGTAAAATATTGCATAAACAAGAGTTATTAGGTAGATTAGCCAAATGGGCTATAGAGCTAAGTGAATATGACATTACATATCAACTCAGAACTGCAATAAAGTCATAAGTTTTAGTAGATTTTATCGTAGATTTTAACCACGGGATACAATTGGAAGCAGAAAAAGAACTGCAAGTATTTAACGGGTCTAATATAGGTACTTGGACCTTATTTACTGACGGTTCATCAAATGTAAAATGAGCAGGTCTAGGCATTGTCCTGGTACCACCTGCGGGTGAAACCATAAACAAGCTATAAAATGTCATCCTATCACTACTAATGAGGAAGAATATGAAGATATGATTGCAGGTTTAGAATTTGCATGAGAGCTTGGAATAGAGCAAGTCATAATCAAAAGCGATTTGCAGCTCGTAGTTAACCAAATACAGGGGACTTACATAGCTTGACAGGAAAGGATGCAGCAATACCTAAAAAAGGCATGGGATTTAGTCAGATAATTCCAAACTTGGAAAGTCACGCAGATACCAAGAGAAGAGAATGTCGAGGCTGATGCTTTAGCTAATCTTGCATCCGCTGCAGAAGTAACCAATTAAGAAAATACTTCCGTGATTCATTTAGTACTTGATCAAGATAAAAATAAGGTAACTTATAATAATCTAACTTGGGATTGGAGAAACGAGATTGTCAATTTTTTGCAGTATGGAATATTTCTTAAAGATAAGAAGAAGGCTCAGGCACTCCGGCAAAAGGATACTCGTTACTGTTTAAATCAAGGTAATTTGTATCGAAAAATGTTCGGTGGTTCTTTAGCAAGATGTCTCAGGCCTTCTCTAACGGAATATGTGATGAAAGAAATACACGAGGGACATTGTGGAAATCACGCTTGAGGGAGATCTTTGGTAAAAACCATAATTAGAGCTAGCTATTACTGGCCAAAAATGGAAGAGGAAGCGGAAACTTCGTAGCCAAATATGACAAGTGACAAAAATATGGCAACAACACGCATCGACTAGCCGAATTATTACATCCAGTTGTGGCACCATGGCCTTTTATCAAATGGGTAATGGATATAGTAGGACCACTACCACAAGCCAAAGGCAAGGTAAGATTTCTGCTAATACTCATCGATTATTTTACTAAGTGGGTAGAAGAAGGAGCCTTCAAATAGGTACAAGAAAAAGAGGTCAGAGATTTCATCTGGCAGAATATTATATGCCGATTCGGAGTACCCAAGGAGATCATATGTGATAACAGCCCGCAATTTATAGGTTCACAAATCACATAATTCTTCCAAAGTTGGCAAATAAAATGGATTACCTCAACACCTTATCATCTAGTGGGCAATGGACTAGATAAATCAACAAGTAAAGTTATCATCAACAACTTGAAGAAAAGATTAGAAGAATCAAAGGGAAATTGTCCAGAGTTACTACCTGAAGTCTTGTGGGATTACCGTACAACGGCAAAAACAAGTATGGGAGAAACACCATTTCATTGGTATAAAGAGCTGAAGCTTTAATTGCAGTCGAAATTGAGGAGCCAAGTACAATATATACTCAAACTAATAAAGAGTCGAATGAAGAAGAGATGCGGGTAAACATGGATTTACTAGAAAAACAAGGGCAACTGCATTAATAAGGATGGCAGTGCAAAAACAAGTTATTGAGCGGTATTACAATCGGAAAGCTCATCTTAGAAACTTCAATATTGGGGACTACGTACTCAAGAATGTTTTTCCATCAATGAGGGCGGCTAATGTAGGAAAGTTAAGTCCAAATCAGGAAGGGCCTTACAAGATTTATGGTAGCGTAGGAAAAGGTGCATACAAACTTGAAACATTGGATGGTAAGATTCTACCTTCAAATTGGAATGATGTTCATCTGAAGAATTACTATTTCTAAGGGAAGAAAAATACCAACGGTCAAGTATCCCCGCTCACAAATTTTATTTTTGAATTGTTAAAATTTTACTAACGATTTTAGATGATAGGCAAAAAGCTAGCCCACACCAAATGATGAATTTCAACCCGAAAGGAACGTGGAAGGAACATAATTTCCGGTCTAGGGTTATAACTATTCTGATAGAAATGTAATGGGTTAAGCTGTCTTCATCTAAAATTGTACCTCCAAGTCCTCTATGTTTTTCCTTTTCAGAAAAGGACCGCATGGAAGGAACAATCAAGTGCTCGAGATTTCATACTTTAAAACTAAAACACATGGGGGACTATATAATATACATATGATATATGTATAAGGAAGGCAAAGAAGGCTGAAACAGTTAAACTTCAAGTCAAGCCTAAAAGTATACATAACAAATATCAAGTTTAAAGTGAAGTCACGAGCCAAAACAAAGCCTGATCCAAAAACATATGATGAATACATCATGGATACAAAATTTAAGTTCCTACGAATGTTTAGGTTAAAGGTAGTAGTTAGCCATGGGTCATAAAGAAACCTTTGGATTTTTTTTACAAATTTGTTGTAAAGAAAACAGTTACGGAAGAGTTATAGAAGATATTTAAATACATGTAAGATGTTATTTAAACTTGACAAGAGTTACAACTGAAAACATTATCAAAAGTTATTCCAAGAAACATGTGTGTTCCTATTCCTTCTTTCTTATGTTTACACTATTATGAAGTTGAGACGTTTTCTTCATTAAGTGTACTATATAAAAGGGCCTCTTTTATAATTCATGTTTGATTCAAAAATCCATGAAGTTAATTAAGCATTTCTAAAAATACAATCACAGTCAAAAGGGTGAGACAAAAACACATTAAAATCAAACGTTGGACTTATAAAGAAACAAGGTAAATTATTAAAAGAGTATAACAGAAACTCAAAAGAATTAAGTCAAAGCAGAATTTTTATAATATTAAGTGAAAACTAAGTATGAACTTAGTTTTAACCTGATTGTCATTTTACATCCCCGAAAAGACCTAGGGACATGTTGTTACCAAAAACATTACCTCCAAAATGGGACCAGGGGTAAAACTACCACACATTCCACCAAAAAGAAAAAGAGAGTCAAACTTCACAAATAAATTTTCACCGTGGAGCAAGTTCAGAAGAAAATTTCAAGACGGCATCATCAGCAACACAAGGCTCAATTTGGTCTGAAGGAATTGAGGCATCCACCGCACCGGGATTAACTTCAACGTTCTCGAGAGTATCTGCCATAGGTGAAGAGAAACTTTGGCCTTGCTGAGTTTTTTCAATGGTTTATTTAATCTTCGCTAACACGGCATCCAAGTTAAAACCTTCTTGGCTAACCTCCATAAGGGTATCATGGTGTATATTCAAAATGGCCCAACTTACTTCAACAACAGCCTTGTCCTCAACAACCTCGTAGTTCCTTTCCCAATGATCAATTTCACTCTTGAGCTCTTCCTTCTCAGCCAAAGAAGCACCGTAAGAAGATTGTAAAGGGGCAAGTGAACTCTCCAAAAACTTGACCTTATCTGAAGACACACACAGATCTTCTTAGGTCTGGGTGAGTGTTCGAACAAGCTCACATGCGTAAACCTCTTTCTCATTCAACAAGGCCTCCAGACCTATAATCCCTTCAGCAGCTTTGGAGAGTTGGTCAGCAAAAGATGACTCGATGAGGTTTTTATCCTTGCCCGCCTGGTTGGAAGAAGCTTTTTCAACTTCTAGCTCTGATGCCATGATTCTAAGCTGCTACATTAAGGTACATTTGCTTTCTTCTAGAACTTCCATATCAAGTTGAAGACTTTCATACTGCTCTTTCCAATTATCTGCCTCAGTCTGGTAATCATGCATCAATTAATCCATCTGGGAAACCCTTTTCATGATCTCCGTGCCGACGAGATTGATCTAAAAAAAGCGAATACATAAGAATCATAGTAAAAGGAAAATGGTATAAAATATGAAAAGAAATTTATACCTTCAATGATTATTGCACGATGTCATTCGTCCAAGTCAAAGAACTATGACTTTCGACCTTGGATTTTTCAACTGGACCAATCAAGGGTTTCAACCATACGTCAGCTTGTCCTGATTTCTTCAGAAGATTACCTTTGGTAGAGACCTTAATGGTAATTTGTTTCATCACTCTACTTCCACTTGAATAACCAACTTCGGTTCAAGAAATATTAGTAGCGGGGACTGTAGAGGAAGTCATAATGGCTTGAGACGGAGCAGAAACAGTAGTAGTAAAAATGGGCAAAGATTATTCCATTGGTACAAACAAGGGAAAACAGGCAAGAGGTACTTTATCAGACACCAAATCGAAACCTTCATTATCAAACCCACGAGAAAAAGGATGTTCATAAGAGTCACGAGCTGCTATAGAAGTGTCTTCATCGGAACTAACTAAAGTGGCTTCAGCAGGATCGGTCATGGGAACAGAACAGGGAGGAGTAACTTCATCATCTGAGATAACACGCCTTCTAGCTCGTGGCCTTTTAACCAATGAACTTCCATCATGTTCCTCTTCCTCTTCCAAATCCTGGGGATTGTTAGCTTTCCTTTTCGACGAAGAACTCAAATTATCTCCTGAGATCTTGCCAAAGAAAGTCTAGAAGCTGCAATCGATTCAGCACTAACACCACGAATAGGAAACCCTGATAAAAAAAGGTTAAAATATTCTAATGAAAGAATGGGATGAAAATATGATGGAAAAATTCTTACCGTGGGTTTTGACCTTCCAACCAAACCTATTCGAGAGGTACTTCCAAGATCTAACTTCCATTGGAGCAATGGTCAATACCTTTTCTACCCAATCACGGAAATCGAAAATCTCTTCAACAGTTCCCATGGTTGCTGGAATAAAAAAAGCAAAACAGTCACAGGAAGTACAAACTCTTTTAAAATATAAAAAAAAAGAGAAAGTTGTAAAAAAAAAAAACTTACGTGCAAAATTCAACTTTTCAGGGAACGGCATATTTCCTTCACCTACTAGCCCTACAGTGGGAGCATCAACAAATCGTGCATACCAACCACGATCTTTATCATCCCCAGGGTCGATTAAAACCCTCTTTCTCCTCGCCACCAAAGTGAAAATTCCACGGCGGAATAGCTTAGGGGAACAAAAATGAATTAGGTGAAAAAAGGTGAAAGGCAGTTGAGCCAAATTAGCCAAGTATCTTAAACATGCAACAACCGTCCATACAATAGGGCCAATTTGTCCTAAACACACATTGAAAATATGACAGAATTCCATAATAACAGGATCAATGGGGGTCTAAAATCCAGTGTAAAGGGATATGTATACATGAAAGAAAACCCAGCCTCGAAGGACGTGATCATTTGATTTGCATTAGGAATTATAATTGGGAAATCAAATTTCCAATGGCAATCTCTACGCACAACAGAGATCAAACCTTCAGTAATATGAGAAGGGTAAACATTAGCATGATCAAGAGAGGACATATAAGAAATCTGGTTCCTAATTGATTCTTTATCAGTATAAAAAGAAAGTTTAGAGGGGATAATTTCGTCTACTGTGGGTTCACAGATTGGTTCATTAGAGTCTCTACTTCTGGCAGAATATCTATGTGGAAGAGAACCCCTAGTTGTAGAATAAGAAGTAGGAGTAGAACTAGGTTAAGATGAAGGCGAACCTCTAATCGACGTTGATCCTAAACTACGTAACCTACCTCCTCTCCTGCTCCTAGTTGGAGCAAGAAGAAGTTCATCTACAATAAGAACTTTACGAGGATCAGGGTTTGAAGAAGGCATAGCTATATGGAGCAGAAAAGAAGATTGAATAGTCCAAGATGTAAAACTTTTTTATGAAAGAAAAGACAAAGGATATATTTATACTCAAAAGCAATCGTCAAACGAAAAAGGAAATGATGGGAACGTCATAATAAAAATAGTCACTTCGTGATTTATGTAGCCGTAAAAAATCTCTAAAAGACCCTAAAGCATTGTAAACCTAATCAAAAGACTCCACGTGTCATGAGCATTAAATTGAAGTGACATGTGAAGCGTCAGTTCTAGAGAAGGTATAATGGCGACAAAAAATTCCGCTTTAATGAGATCCACTTTCCAAATATTCAATTGTTGAATATATGGCAAACAGGGGACTATCTGTATTGGGAAAAATCAAATTAGTGTTTGATTTTAATTATATGCTGACATGTCAAGACACGTGAATTAATCAAAGTATGAGAACTGGCAAAAAGTATTCAAAGATGTGTGAGCCATGATAGGCACGGGATAAAATAAGAAAGAGACGGTTACTCGTATCTCTTGGTAATTTGAAGTGACACTGGAAGAATGAACCTAGTTAGCAAAAAAGTATAGATACATATTATCTGCAATTAATGAGAATCAATGAGAGGAAGCGTTATAGAATCATCATGAAACAATTACGATTATTAGTTACAACGTCACATTAATGTCATTAATTGCTCATAATGGCTCTATTATGAGTAGAAAGAAACGTAGTGCATAGAAATAACTATAAAATGAGAGAAATAACATTTGTATGACACACTGATTATTGCTGAAATATACTTATTTACATTGCATAAAATCTGCTTATTCTTTTATTCTTTCAATCTCAATTTTTCTTTTCTTGTTACACAATCATTTCATTATTCGATTATCAGTAACCCGAGTTCTTCTAAAAATTATGCTTTGACCAAAATTCTTATTTTCTAGTTAAACACACATAGCATTCAACAGGTCTCATCGCCAAATCTCCACCGCAAAGTTTGTCTCAACGCGCGTAACACACCTGTCAAATTTCTCAGACAAAAATCATAATTAACATGAAATATGTTGCGGTTAGAACTGAACCCGCCAAGATGAGCCTCTCTTGCACCTCGTCCTGATACCACTTGTTAGGGCCGAAAAAAATCAGGTTTCATACGGAAGCTAGTAAAGCAAACCTTCAACGATGATAAATTGGACAACAAAAGAGAAATCTACGAAAAGAGACACAAACATATAACGTGGTTAGGTCAACTAACCTATATCCATAGCGGAGATGAGCAATCCACTATAATAAAGGAAAGTACAAAATATCAAGAGAACAACCTCATGAAGAGGCAAACACAAGTGACACACTAACACCTATCCCGTAAATTTCTCTCCCTAAATACGACCCTCAACCCCATATGGATATATTGTGGATGCTACTAAATGAGAAGGATGAATCTTCAATTTATAGAAGTCCAAACCTTTCCTACAAGAAAAGGGACTAGCCAAATATGGAAGAATTATATTTTCCTTCTAGGAAAATAAAAAACGCAATTATCGTAAATATAATGTCCTTTCCTTCATGAAATAGGAAAACCAATTATGGTAAGAATATGTAGACAAACTCCTAACACGGAGTACTATATGTTAGAAAATTACAGAAGAATAAATGAGAAATAAAGTTTGAGGCGTGAAAGACACTACTTTTCAAGAGATATTGCCCGTATATTCTTTAGGGGATTACAAGTCAGGATACAACAAAGCCAGACTTGTACATAACAACAATACTAACAACAACAACAACCCAGTATGGTCCCACAAGTAGGGTCTGGGAAGGGTAGGATGTACGTAGACTTACCTCTACCCTGGAAGGGCAAAGAGACTGTTTCCGATAGACCCTCAGCTAAAAAAGGTGAGAGAAGCCCTAGTAGCAAGTAATAGCAAAATAATAATTAGAAAAATAAATCAGAGATAGCAACAGATAATATGAAAGGGGTACTGATAACAAGTAGTAGCAAGATACCATATTTATAAAACTAATTCCAAGGCAGCAGACGAGAATATGAACGAAGTACTGCTAGAAAATTACGAAATTGCAATGGCAAGTAACAACGAAACGAGACATGTGAATATAGCAAACTAAGGAAAAAAGGTATTGTACTAGCGCTATTAGTATCGAGCTATAGAAGACAAAGGGAGATGCACGACTACCTACTAACCTTCTACCCTAATCTTCAACCTCCACACCCTTCTATCAAGAGTAATGTCCTTGGTTAGTTCAAGTAGCGCCTTATCCCGCCTGATCACCTCTACCCAAGACATCTTTGGCCTACCTCTACCCCTCCTCTCACCTCCTAAGGCCAACCTCTCACAACTCCTAACAGGGGCATCTGTGCTTCTCCTCTTAACATACCTGAACCATCTCAACCTTGCCTCACGCATCTTTGCCACCACAGGGGCCACTCCCTCCTTGTTTCGAATAACTTTATTCCTAATTCTATCCAACCTAGTATATCCACATATCCATCTCAACATCCTTATTTCCGCTACTTTCATATGTTGGACATGAGAGTTTTTGACTGGCCAACACTCTGCCCCATACAACATAGTAGGTCTAACCACTACCTTGTAGAACTTACCCTTAAGTCTCAACGGAACATTCTTATCACACAAGACACCGGAAGCGAGCCTCCACTTCATCCACCCAGCTCAGTTACGGTGTGTGACATCCTTATCTATCTCCCCATCCTTCTAAATTATAGATTCCAGATACTTCAAACTCTCTCTCCTGGAAATGAATTACGTATCGAGTTTCACATCCCCATCCGCCTCCTGGGTAACACCGCCGAACTTGCACTCTAAGTATTCTGTCTTGGTCTTGCTCAACTTGAACCCTTAGACTCCAGGGTATTTCTCCAAACCTCCAGACTATTGTTAGCGCCACCTTGCGTCTCATTAATCAGGACTATGTCACCCGTAAATAACAAGAACCAATGCACCTCCCCTTGAATGTGATGTGTCAAAGAATCCATCGCCGGGGAAAACAAAAACGGGCTAAGTGTTGATCCCTGATGCAACCCATCTCAACCAGAAAGTAATCCAAGTCTCCACCTGTTGTCCTAATCCATGTCTTAGCTCCATCATACATGTCGTGAATCACTCTAATATACGATACATGCACTCTTCTAGCCTCCAAATATCTCTATAGAACTTCTCTGGGGACTTTGTCATAGGCCTTCTCCATGTCAATGAACACCATATGCAAATCCTTCTTCACTGCGCTAAACTGCTCCACCAATCTCCTCACAATATGAATGGCCTCAATGCTTGACCGTCCCGACATGAAACCAAACTGGTTCTCAAAAATGGACACACACCTCTTCAACCTTATTTCAATCACCCTCTCCCATACTTTCGTCGTATGGCATAAAAACTTGATACCCTTATAGTTATTGCAGTTTTGGTCATCCCCATTATTTTTGTACAACGGGATCAACGAACTTCGCCTCCACTTTTCGGGCATCTTCTTTGTCCTAAAAATGACGTTAAATAACCCAGCAAGCCATTTTAAGCCCTCCTTACCCATGCTCTTCAAGAATTCCACCAGGATCTCATCCAGCCCCATCGCTCTACCCCCACTCATTCTGATCATAGCTCTTACAACCTCCCTCACTCGTATACGTCTACAGTACCCAAAATCTCGCTGCCGCTCAGAGTACTCCAACTCCACCAGCACAATGCCCCTATCTCCCTCTTCATTCAAGAGCCTATGGAAGTAAGACTGTCATCTCTGCCTAATCTGTTCCCCTTCTAATAAAACTCTTCCCTCCTCATCTTTTATGCATCTCACTTGGTCCAAATCTCGGGCCTTCCGCTCCCTCACCTTCGCTAGCCGGTACAACTTCCTGCCCCCGCCTTTATCCCTAATTTCTTCATATAGACGACTAAATGCGGTGGTCTTAGCCACAGTAACCGCCAACTTCCCCTCCTTCCTACCCTTCTTATACTCCTCCCTGTTAGCACTCTTCTGCCCCTTGTCTATTCTCTCTACTAGCTTCAAACATGCTGCTTTCTTGGCTTCCACTTTCCTCTGAACCTCTTCGTTCTACCACCAGTCCCCTTTACGGCCACCAAAAAAACCCTTTGATACCCCAAACAATGCTCTCGCCACCTCTCTAATGCAATTAGCTATCGTAGACCACATACAACTCTCATCCCCGCTACTCCTCCAGGCCCTATAGCCAGCAACTTCTCCCCTAACTCTTGGGCCTTGTCCTTAGTCAATGTACCCCTCCTAACCCTAGGTATACCAGACATAACCCTTCTCTTCCTCATCCACCTGATCTCTAAGTCCATAATCAAAAACATATGTTGGGTCGTAAGATTCTCACTCGGGATGACCTTGCAATCCGTGCATAAACCTCTATCATATTTTTGGAGAAGTAGATTACCAATCTGGGTCTTGGCCACCGCACTCCAAAAAGTTATCAGGTGCTCCGCCTTCTTCGGGTAACACGAGTTAGCGATCACCAGCTCAAAAGCTTTAGCAAACTCCAGCAGCAAATTACCTCTACCATTTCTATCTCCAAAACCGAAGCCACCATGCACATCGTCATATCCCCCAGGTGACCTCCCAATGTGGCCGTTAAAATAACCCTTATAATAAGCTTCTCGGTGGGCGGTATGCCCTGCACCAACCCATCCAAATCCTCCCAAAAGCGTCTTTTAACCACCTCTTCCAAAGCCACCTGAGGCGCGTAACCACTAACTACGTTCGGAGCATACCCTCCCACAACTATCTTAAAGGCCATCAACGTATCATTCACTCCCTTAACCTCAACCACTAGCTCCCTTAGATCCTTATAACTAAAATGCCTACCTCGTTCTTCTCTCTCACCCTCCCTGAATAACATAACTTAAAACCATCCACCTCTCAAGTCCTGTTCCCCACCCATTCAGTCTCCTAGACACAAGCTATGTTAATCTCCTCTTATGGAGTATCTTTGCTAACTCTATAGACTTCCCCGTTAGGGTCCCTATGTTCCATGACCCTACTCTCAACCTAGAAGGTACCTTACCCCCCTGCTATATTTACCTTCTACCCCCCCGTCCTACCCCTAAGTACATGCTATCACTTTATCATATATCGGCACGGCCACTAGACCAACACAAAGTTACAAAAGGATAAACTAGAAAGGAAAAAACTAAACAGAAACCTCCAGGTACACAAGGTGCTAATAAGGGATCTGACTAAGCAGGGACCAACTATGTATCGGCTATAACACTAAGGAGAAAGAAAGAGACCGATATAAGCCAACAAGTCTAACTAAATATAATTTAAACAAGATACTGTGGATGTCAAGGATACCGGCAAGCAAACATGGAAAAATAAAATAAAAAACAAAAAATAAAATAAAATACCAATATCATGAATACCATTTATAGAACAAAAGAACATGGAGCAAGTTTTCTTGAAGTTTATCGGATCTGCTTAATAGCACTGATAATCCTGTTGCGTCCTACCGGGAAGCTAACCGGGAGTCACCGGAATTAATGTAACTTGCCTAAAATTCTCACAGGAAAAATGTTGTACCTGTCCAAAGAACATAACGCACCTACACACATAAATAAGGCGGGAGAGAAAAAGGGAAGAAGAGAGAGCGTGGAAGAAGAAGACGGAGCAGGGGTCGCTAGGAAATAAAGAACAGGAAGAGTCCCGGAAATCAAGGATAGCCGGACTTGATGCAAATCTCCTGCACACGCATGTACCGAATGCGGTGGCGAGAAGGGCCAGAAGCTACCGGAAAAGAAGATAAAGAAGAAAGATGAGATAGTGAGAGAGAAAGTGAGAGAGGGAGAGAGGACGGAAAGAGAGAAGTGAACTTACATGTACCCGCACCTGCGATGACGATGGCGAAGCAGCAAGATGCCGGAGTGTACTGTGTTACCATTGCAGGGGTGGGCCGTGGGGGGGGGGATTAGAACATTAGGCAAGAAACGTTAAAGCAGAGAGTGTAAATTCAGACTTGTACATGCAAATTAAATATTACTGCTCCTGGGGTGTTCTTATATTTTTAGAACTCAAGAAAAGACTTTTCAGAAAAGTCATAATCCTATACGAACTGTTATGTTCTATTTAAAATTAAAATTTAGATTCAAATTTTGAATAATCGGAAACTGTACCAAAAAGATATATATAAAAATAAAATATTTATTTAAAGGTTCGACCCAGCCAATGCCCAAGCCCAAGTTATTTAGATATATAAAAAAATGGGTAGTCTGGTGTACTAAGCTCCCACTATACACGGGGTCCAGGAAAGGGCCAGATCATAAGAGTCTATTATGCTTGGTCTTACTATAACCTATATTTCTGCAAGAGGTTGTTTCTACGGCTTGAACCGTGACCTCCTGGTATGTTACACGTACTTTAGAAGTATGTCAAATACTCATTCTAAATGACTTAGTGGTCTTAGCAATTTAAAGCCTCAAATGTGTCTTTCAGCTACCGATGTTGGAACCCCCACATATACAAACTATATTTAACAATCTCCCACTAGTTTGTATATGTATCATAATATCGTGTATAATGGGAGTATCTTGTGTAGATGTAAACTTTCCACTAGTATAAAAACCTTAAAGTAGGATGAAGTTATTGGTATCCTAAGATTTGAACATTAACTTCTTTTGTCAAACCGAAAGTATCACACACACAATATTATTAAGCAGTGAAACAATCAAGTATAAAGCTTTAGCACTTTTATGGCCATGTACTATCCTGATTTCAAGAATATTTATAAGACCAACCCTTTAAATCTTATTCAAAGCGGAACATCTTTCATATTCCTATAGGTGAAATTTAAACTTTATGTCCATGTTACTCAGACATTTGCTAATTTCATTAAGAATTAATTCAACCTCTTCAAAGTATAAGTTTGTACTTTAGAGTTTGTGATTGCACCCCTGTTATTACAGGCACTTAACATCTCTATAACTCCTCATATAATAATAAGCAATACATCAGAATTAAGGCTCCTAAGAGGAGATATGTGTTTAAACAACACAAATAACTTGTTATTATCATTTGAACTTATACCGTTAGAGTGTATTCGATCCCATCACGTGTATTTAATTTAAGGGTTTCAACCTCATTCCTTTACTAGTTTGTTGTACAGCTTCTTTTGGCAACACCTTTGTAAGTGGATCAGCCAAATTTTTACTTGATCTCACATATATTATAATTATAATCCCATTTGTAATTAACTCTCTTATATAAGTGTGAGCACGTGATTTTTGTCCTATATAAATTACTCCCATAATTTCAAACAAAATAATTTCCTTTCATTATTTTCAATTTTGGGGATTTTTGCGACATTTTCTGTTAAATGTTTGCATTTATTTGTGCATTTTAGTTAATGAAAAAATAAAAAAAATAATATGCATTGCATTTAGTATTTAATTTTGCATATTTTTGGAATTAATTATTAATTAGGAGTTTACAAAAATACAAAAATCACAAGGAAAACTTTAATTTGTTTTGTTTGGTTTTAATTTTAGTGTGTAGGTTTATTAGTTTCCTTTAAATTGGTATTAGTTTAATTTTAGCTTAATTAAGTAGCTTGAATTAATTTTGAGGATTAATCTTAGTCTAAAAAAAGAGAAAATTGAAAAGAGAGAATTTTAAATAGGTTTCACAAATCTGGGCTGATTTTAATAACACCAGCCCAAACACATGCCCCAACCCAGCTAAAATGACCCAACCCCTCGCCTGTCCAGCCCAAAGCCCCAACCCAGTCCAGTCCAGGGACGCCCAAAACGACGCCGTTTTAGTTTAGTTAAATCTAGGTCGTTCTTTTCCATCATCCAACGGTCCAGGATCATCTAAGGGTTTTTAATAAAAGTGTAATAAAACACTTTACACATTAGAGACAACTACACCTTCCTCATACCCCTCTTGTCCCTCCCGTCTCCGCTGGCTCCGCCATACGCCGCCTGCCGGAATTCGCCCCACGGCGGCGGCCGGCGTCCAATAAGGCCCAATTTTACACCAAGGCTCTACCTCCTCCCCTTCATACCTATGCCACCCTCATTTTTCCTCGAATGTCACTAAAAATCTCCAAATAACCCAAACCCTAGCGCCCGCCGCCACCGTGCGCGGCGTCGCCATCCCCCCTCCCCCCAAACTCGCTCAAAAATACACCCCTGAACCACCTCTTTCTCCCCTCTCCAAATCCATGGTTATTTTTCCCCAAATCCTAGCTGATTCCTTCGAATATTGAATCAAATATTTCAGCAAAACCCTAGTTCACCCAATCGGCCTCAAATTCATACCACGTGGTCTCCTCATTCCTCTCATGACGAATCCATCGTCAATAGCACTCGAATATCACTAGAGTGGGTCAAATCTTAAACCTAAGAAGTGGCGGGACTGTAGAAGTATACCAGTGAGTTTCTTAGTTTTTTCTTGCTGTTTTATTCAAATTGTTTTCTCTTCCATGTTTGCTTTGTGTCATTAATGGATTTGGGTTCTGTTCTTATCCGTCTAGGGTTAATAATCGATTTTGTTCTTCTCTGCTCCTATTAATTTGTTGCCAACATGAATTTATTCTTAATTTTGTCATTAATTAAGTCATAGTTCCTGTTCAGTGTTCTAAGTTTAGTTTTGTTTGTTCATTCTAAGTCAGTAGGGTCTCTTCTCCTGTGATTAACTTTCCTTCATAATTAATTGATGTCGTTAGTCTTTTATCTTGATTTAATTTGTTCTTTCTTTGATTTTCTGTTCGTTTGAGTTTGTACTTAGTTGCGATTGATTCTATTAGAATTTTCTGATTAATTAATCTAATGTGCATTTCATGTTCTTTGATTGTATAGTTTAGTTTAGGTTAATAATGATTTATCTTGATTGTTAATTTGTTGATAACTCATGATAGTGTGAATTAGGGTTAATTTTCAAGTCTTGATTAGTATCATTTGGATTCAATCTTAGAGTTTTGGAATTATTGGTTGGGGTCAACTAGTATTAGATTGGTAATTTCAGAACAAGTCAAGGGTAATTGAGGTAATTCAAGGGTAGGGAATCTAGCAATAACTGAAATAGAACTTCCTAGAAGCTTCTAGATGTGGTTCTAAGGTAAAATTCAGGAATCAGGTGTACTAACTTGAGAAACAATTCAGTAAATTAGGGACTAGTTATTTAAAATCTGAAAATAAAAGAGGGACTAAAAAAAAATAGGAAAATAGGAGGGCTGCCCTCATTTTGCCTATAAAAAGGCATGACTAGTGCCTTAGTGAAGAAGTTTTCAGCCTCTAAAAATTCCCCCCAAGTTTCCACAAGTCTTCAGAAATCTGAAATTTGAATTTCAAATTCCAAATCTTCAAAAACCAAAAAAAAGTAAAAACAACATAAAACCTTAAAAAATCCCAAAAAATACTGTTTCATTAAAAACCTTAGGTTTATTTCGATTTTTTTAGTTGTTGATTTACATCTTCTAGCTCAATACTTTGTTGCTGAAGTTTCAGAGATTTATTGGGTTTGATATCGAGTGATTTGGGTTCAATTAAGCTGTTTTGGTCGACTATTGGGTGTTGTACTGCTGTAGTGCATTCCTGGGTTTTCAAGTAGCTGTTTTGGTTCAAAATTACTCCTGTTATTACTGATTGCGATCTATGTTTGTCATCTGTTGTTGTTTGTTCTCTGCTGCTATACTTGATGTTAGCTGCCTCTCCATTTTCTGATTTTTGTTCAATTTCTAGGTACACAACTGTAACTCTGATAATTGTGAGCTGAAAACATGAAGAATAAATCTATATGGAGAATTGAAGCATGAGTTTTGATCTAGTTTAATTCCTGATTTGTGTACTCAAACATTCAGTTCATTGATGCTACTTAGATCATTGCTTATTTTTGTAATAATTGGATTGTTTAAACTGTTACTTTTCAGATTCGTATGAGCCCTTCGATTTGAACATTAGTTGTGAGCAATTTCATGTTAGGTTAATAGAATAGTTCATGACAGTTTTAGTTAATTTCCTGTTGGTTACTTCATATATCTGTTTAAAAGGTGATTCAGCAATGAGATAAAACCTCTAGTAGTTATTTTCATTTTCAATCTGTAGTATGATTGTTTTGGGGACTGTTTTGGACTATGTTGAACTTTAGTAGAAGGAGATATCGTGTTCAGTGATAGTACACTGTTGGTTTGTTTAAGTTTTCATGATTAATTAGGTAGTAGATATTATACGTGCACACATAATCTTAATCATAGATAAATCTGTTGGTTTAGATATTGGATTTGAATTTGAGTCTCAGCATGTGAACCATGAGTGAGAAAATCATAGTCCAGTAATGTAGGATTCTGAACTTGACATTAAGCATTTCTATTTTCGCCTTCGAAGTTCGAATTGCATATTTATCCTCTTGGACGGTTTTTGAGCGTCAAACTAGCAGAATATAGGTGTTAACCAAATGATTTAAAATGGCTATAGCATGATCATCTGATTGAATTCAATTTTTGTTCCATGTTCAGTATTAAATTCTGTTTCAATTTAAGCTTTGTTTCTGGGCTCAAATGCAAGGCCCAGACAGTCATTGTCCAACGTCACAGCTGAAATTCGCGTATAATATCTCCTGGGCCTGGTTCCTTCAATAACAAGCCCAAATTGTCTAATTAGTAGAATGTTGCAGAGTTTATATCCAGGCTCATCAAGTCCCTTTACTGATAATGTTAGTTAATTGATCAGGCCCTTGTAGAGACAAACTTGATAGAAAATAGTAGTTCTTTTAGGTTGCCCTTAATAATAAAACGAGGTGAGCCCCGTTAAATAAAATGCATAAACTGCGGGGCCCTCTTTAAATGTTTCTATTAAAATCCTTAGAATTCGGGACGTGCCGTTTAGTGAATTTCACGGTCTCCCGCAAAGATAATAAACATGTTAGTTGCTTTAGGTCCGTTACTGAAATAATTTTCCCTTCCTAAATACGGGTGCACATTTATGTGACCCAAATCCAAATCTCAACGAAGTTAGAATGTGTCAAAAACCGCGGGTGCATTTATGTGACGCGATTCGAGACGTATTTTCACGACGTTGCAATTCTCTAAAAATAATAATAATAAAAGCGGTTCAAAGTTAAAAGCACATAGGTTAAAACATGTACTAAAATCAAATAAATAAGCGAAATATGACAGTTGAGCGACCGTGCTAGAACCATGGAACCCGGAAATGCCTAACACCTTCTCCCGGATTAATAGAATTCCTTACTCGGATTTCTGGATCGCGGACTCTTAAACAGAGTCAATAATTTACTCGATTCGGGATTCAACCGGTGATTTGGGAAACCATTAATCTCCCAAGTGACGATTCTGAATCTTAATAAATAAATCCCGTCTCGATTGTCCTTTAATTGGAAAAACTCCTGTATGCCCTTCCGGGATGTAGTGAAAAAGGAGGTGTGACAATAAGTATGTGTGAGGCTTATATATCTTGATTTCCTACTGTATATTTTATTATGAGCTAACACACATTGTAGTCTACCTAGTGTCAATATTTGGCAGATGACTAATAAGAAAAGGGCGAAATGCATCACTCTTTTAATTGATTGAAAGTTCTGTAGGCCGAGAAACAGTTGAGCATATTGACAAAATATACTTCAGTTCATTAATTGATTGCATGTCCTCAACGCTACAATGGTTGTCTTACTTATTTTGGTCATCACTAAAAAGCAGCTCGGTGGGTTGATATTCAATTTTTTCTCGTATATTTTCTATATGCAAAATACTTTTAAAGTAGCATATGTATACATATATAAGTGTGTCCAAATATTTTGTTATTTTTCTAGTTTTTTTAAATTAATTTATTGCCCTATTTTAGCAATAAAAAATCAATAATTATTCCTCAAATTATCATTTTTGGTGATTAATTTATTTTATTCTCATATTTATACCAAAATATAACTAGGGTAATTTTTGCATATTTTTTACAAATTTATTGAGTATTTTAGAATTAAATTGCACATAATTATAATTTTAGCCTATTTTAAGATTTAATTGTGTTTATAATTACAAAATTAATTCCAGTATTTTTAATTCAATATTTAAATGTTACCAATTAATTTAGCACTTTTAATTTATTTCCAAAAATTATTTTACTATTTTTATAAAATAAAAAGCGAGAAAAGTGACTATTTGAATGCTAGCCCTAACTATTTCGATTTTAGCCTAAATCAGCTTCCCCAATTAAACACAATTTCAATTTTGAAATTTCCCAGCCCTATTCCTAAATTACACGCCCCTGACCAATTTATTTTACCCGCCCAGCTCCCCTTTTTTATCTAGGCCATTGATCAAAATGATCAACGGTCACAATCCCTCCTTTCTTTTTTTTAATCCAAACAACTACCCTAATCTCCTCACTTCTCATCTATCAGCTGCCTCTAAATACCCCACTCTCTCAAACTCTCTCGAATATTCTCAAAACCCTAATCGTCCTCTAACACCTCTGCCCTGGAAGCCGCTGGAATCTATGGCTTCCAAGGCTATGAGGGTCCTATACTCACCTCTTATTGCTCCTACATGCCTAATTTCTGAAGATTCGAGGCCTGACCTTGAAGGTTCAAACCCATACCTCTATCGATTCAAGGTTCTCTGGTCATATCCGGCCTTGCTCCGGTGTATCATGGTTGCTCGAATCTGATTTTAACCTCTCCGACTCAGATCGGTGACCTTTCAAAGCCTTTCTCATTTCTAGGGTTCTTCTGAAACCCTAGTCTTTTGAGGTTTTCTCCAATTTCTTTAGGTCCGTTGTGTATCTATTCTTTCCCTGAGTTTTAAAACGATTTCCCTAATTTTTCTTTCAAAAATTACTTTTAAAAACCTTTTTTTTACAATCTAGGGTTTTCTGAAAAGTGTTTAAGTATTTTTATGATTTTTCTTTGTCATTCGTGTGTATTCGTCTCTACTTTATTCGTATATAATGCTCTTGTATGTTTCTCTTACTGTGTTTTCCTATATTATGATCTCGTATGCTTTTTACTGTGTTCTTGTGCTTTTTCTTCTACCATGTTCTCGTATGTTCTTCTATTGTGTTTTCTATACTATGTTCGTGTATGATTTTCTACGATGTTCTGGTACGTTTCACCTACTATATTTTTCTACCGTGTTCTTAAGGTTTTGCTATTTTTCTTCTACCGAACCTTGTTTGAATTTCTCCTGAAAGATCCTCTTAAGCATGTTTCTCCTACTGTTCTTATCAGTCTTTTATCATTATGCTTCGAATTAGTTTCTTCCACTCCGTTTGCTGTGAACCTTTCTACTGTGTTTGCATGTTACTTTTCTATCATGTGTCTCATGAGTTCTGCTGCTGAAGGAAGCATGTTAGAAATTTCAGTTCTCTTCTGAAACCTCAAAACATGTTTCGATTCAATTGCTTGCTCTCTCTTTGTCATTTGCCTGATCTAGGGTTCTTATTTCAAAACCCCCAACTCTTTTAGATCAATTTCGAGTTTCATATGACTATGACCTTTTTACTAAACTCTCTTACACTGGAGTTTCTACTGATTTTACAATAGCATGACAAGTTTCTTTCATGCTTAACGTGTATGTATGCTCTTTATATGTGATGAATCTTTCTTTAAAAAGGCTTTTAACTTGTGACTAAATTGAAAATCCCTTCTAAATAGGTTTTATTGATTCTCCTTCCAATGTTTGCTGATTTCCCTTAAGTAAAACCCTTCTTCATCTTTCTTAGTTGGTTTATTCATACAAAATCTCAGACCCTTTTGATTTACTGGTTGTGAATTGATCTTCTTACCTTATTTGCACAAACCATGTATTTCAAAACCCTGTCCTTAAATAACTTTTATGTATTCACCCTAATTGCCTACTTTGCACAAAGTGTTTGATTAATTTCTTTCCTTAATTGGTTTATACCCGTTTGAATTTGAATCGCTTAATTAAAGGGAATCTTGTGTAATTGATTGACAATCAGTTCTTCAACTATTTTCTTACCTTATTTTCTCATGACTTTTACACTATAAATACACAACCCTTTTTCACATAGCAGACACGATTAACAATCATATACTACACTTCACAATCTCTTTTGAACTCTCAATAACATTCTTTTCTTGGATGCATTGTGGCTTGTTTACAAGACCTATTCCTTTTCTTTGTTTATTTTCTTTAAAACTAGTGTATCCTGATTTAAGTTTCAGCATCATCACAATGTGTTTACTTACAACTTTTGTATCCATGTATACTTTACTGCTTCTACAGAGTTAAAAGTTTACACTATCATGTTGATCATTTCTGTTTGTTTCTGCTATGAACCCTTGCTCTCTATCCCCCTTACATGTTGTGAGTTACAGTTTAAAACATGGAAATATGCAAGTTATTGTCTATGGATTGAACTTGATCCTTAAAGGATCCTAACCTCCAAACAATGTGTTCTAAACAAGCTTAGGGGTCTGTCAGCATCTCCCACTGTTGGTTATACCCATCAGTATGCCCTTTTCCTCTTACAACTCCCCACTCCATATACCCCTATATGTGAATTGTTTCTCTTCCCCTTTCCCCTTTTCAGAACTCTGCACTTGCACTCTCTCTTAGCTTCTAAGTTCTTCCCCTCTCATGCGAGCCTTGCCTTGGGACCTTGAGTTCCCTCTGAACTTGGACACTTCATGGATGTCCCTTCCACATTGCACTATGTCTAATTTGTCATGTGTTTGGGTGTGAGCACTGCCCAGAGTCCATATGAGGCTCTAAGGGAACTCTGATACATACAAATGAGAGAAAGGCTTTGGATCATGATCTCTTGGAATTGGTTCATCTCATATTTCAGACATGGAGTTTGAATTAGGCTCTCCTTGGTTGTATTTTTAATTTCTGATGTATTTTTATTTTCTTATTTCATTCTGGGCTGTAATAACTTGTAATAAACTCTTGGGGATGGCTAGTGAAAAGGGGAGGGTATTCACGTATGCAAAAGGGGTAGATACCATGTCTATAGGATTTCTAATTTTAGCATGTTCTCATAAAGATACCATGTCTATAGGATTTCTAGTTTCAGCATGTTCTCATATAGATACCATGTCTATAGGATTTCTAATTTCAGCATGTTCTCAAATAGACACCATGTCTATAGGATTTCTAATTTCAGCATGTTCTCATATAGATGTCATGTCTATAAGATTTCTAATTTTAGCATGTTCTCGTATAGATGCCATGTCTATAGGATTTCTAATTTCAGCATGTTCACATATAGATTTCATGTCTATAGGATTTCTGCATGTAGAAAATATGCCTATAGGTCCTTTCTGATTCTTGCATATCCCATTTCTCATTAGGCAAACATGTTTATAGGTTTGAATAACCGAAATGCAATCAGATGTCACGTTCGTAATAAAATACAACACCTAGATATCATGTTGTAGGTTTTCTACATTTTCTTCCATGTCTATAAAAGTGTTTAAAATTGACAACGCGTAGAAAGCATGTCTACAGGAACTATCAACTAAGTCTGAAACGTTTCCCCTTGTTTATGAGTCTAAAACTAGTAATAACGTTTGCAGAACCTGTAGCCTTTGTTAAAGTTTGCTTTTTTCTTTAATAATTTGGTAACCCCTCTTAATTAGTATGTATTCAACCTACTTCATTCTTTTCTGAAATCAGTAGATATCATGCCTATAGAAACTTGTATCCCACACTTAGGCAAGCCTAGGGTAAAAGCTATAAATTGCATAAGTCTTTATCAATTACAACCAGTAGGCAGGCCTAATTCAGACTTCTTATCTGAAGATATGTAATAAATCAGCCTGCCCCAACTTTTAAGTTTTAATTAGACCTTAAACAGTACGTGCAAGACATGTTAAACTATGTGCTTTCTCTGGTTTAAAGGAGGTTTGTCTGAGCCTTGTTATTTGTTTATATGCTTCCCCCCAAACTTGCTATATGTGTTTTGTTTGTTGCCTTAGTATTTTTATCTTTTGAAACCACAAATCAGCCTAACTTCTCCTCCCTTTAGGATTAGTAGTACCAAATACCTCCGGGATTGATAGGATTGGGGCAAGTAATAGCATGCAATAAGTAAACGAGACTATTCCGTGCTTTACTACCTTAAAAGGGTGGGAAATGGTAGATATGGATATGATGACCACGCTATAACACCACGCGTAAGAGTGATTACCGGGTGTTGTGTGGGGTGATCCATATTATTAATAAACCTAGGACCCTCTTCCCTTTCTTCTTTGTTTCTTTTAAATCTTTTAAAACCGTTTCTTCTAAATCAACTCTCTTTAACGCTTTCCGATTTGTTTATTTATAAAATTTATGTGAAAAATCCCCTCTTATTTGAAGTCCTACTTGCCTATGTGTTATTTGTACCTTAAGTCACAACAATAGCTTGGCCGGGAACCACACTAGTGGATTCTGAGGCGTGCCTAACACCTTCCCCTTGGAATAATTTTAAGCCCTTACCCTATCTCTGGTTATCCAAAATACAACCCTTCTTAGTATCCTAATGAACTTAAATCATTAAGTGGTGACTCTTCAATTCCATTAAATCCAATTCCCAAAAGGGAACGAGTTATTTTCCCAAATGTCATAAATCCGATTTTGTCAGAAAAAGGGGGCGCGACACGGTGCACGAAATATTCTATATTTATGCAGATTTCTGGGTAGGATCGCATTCCAATTGGATGTAATGCATATAGTTTATTTTAAGAAAAGCATCAATAGTTAATTCCATGGCTCAAACATTGTCTTATAAGTTACACAAAAACAAATTTATCGTTACACCAAAATAAGCACATATTCTGGTACGTGCTTAGTTAGCTCACCCCGGATTAAATCCCAATGCTCGAACTTATATTTATTAAGACTTCTGTCACGACCCAATTCCTCCCTCTGTGAACTGTCATGACGGAACCTAGTCTCTACGACTAGGTAAGACTAACACATTGTAGAAATGAAAACAAAAGCATGAATATTAACTATTGGAAACATAGATATCCATCAAGCAACTAAATGCCACTCGGCATATACAGTCAACACCTCAGAAAAAAAGTATCGAACAATGCTGATAAGTCGGGATTTTACCATGTTTTATACCCTACTTGCTTATGCTTTGGTTACAAATTGCTACAAAATAGTCTCAAAATACTCACAAGTTGTGCTTGATTGCAGGTTTGAGCAACAAAGTGACAAATGTCAAAGATCGGCTCAAAATGGAGTGAAACCTACTCAAGTGTCAAAGACTAAGTGAAATGAGGAAAAGAGGGCCTAGTGCGGACCGCGCAAGAGTGACTGCGGCCGCACTAGGAGATTCAGAGACTTGGGATTTTCAAGCAGCGATAATGCGGGTGCGATACTAATTACACAGTCCGCGGTCAGACTTTGCGGCCGTGCTACCCTTTTACGCGGTTCACGAACATGAGGTTCAAAGACTAGAAAATTTGGGGATTCAAGCAACGTGGCCGCGCTTCTTTTATGCTCAGTCCGCGTTAACGAGATTCAGAGAGCTGAGGTTTTAGCAATTTCAAGCAATGCGCTCCGCGCTCCTTTATGTGCGGCCGCACCAACTCCCATCGCGGCCGCGATGCACTCTATTGCGGTCTGTGGTCCTCAACTTCAGAGAAGATGAAATTATATGTCCAAGAGCCAGTGCGGCCGTGGTCCTTTTTACGTGGTCCGTACTGACCTCGCAAGGGTATTTTTGTCCAGTTTTTCAAGCCTAGTATAAATAGAACATTTTACCATTTTTAGGTCAAGTTTTTATTCTGAAATGCAGCTGCGCACCTGGGAACGAGATTTTAGCCATTTTTGGCACTTTTGCTCTTTATTAACGATAGATATTTGTAGATTCTTCTTAGTAATTAATTAATATGTTTAGTTCCTTATCTATTTCTTCTGTTTCTTCTTTAATTATGTGTAGCTAAACTCATTAGCTAGGGTTGTGGCTCAACCCTAGTGTGGGTAATTGATGGGTGTTCCATCTAGGGTTAGAATGATATTGGGTGTTTGCTATTTGGGTTGATTTTGTGTTTCAATTTCGAATTTGTGGTTGCAAACATAGATCCAAGCATAGTGGGTTTGACTCTTCTTGAGAAAGAGAGTTTATGACCCCAAAATTGACCCAATAAGTAATTGGGATGGCCTCATGAGAAATGATAGTCCCAATTAACGTGTTAAATCTCGAGAGAGTAATCACCGAACTTGAACCATAGCTGCTTGATCAAATTGGCCTACCCAATTGGTCTAGAGAGAGTCAATTGGGCAAAATCACTCTCTCTACCGAGAGGTGTGAGAGTGGGTACAATTGTACAATGGTTATAGCATAAGCCACAAATATATCAATCTACCCTTAGTAACTTCTACCTATCGATTAGCCACCTAGGTAGTGTCACGACCCTAGTGCCTTTCTCTATATTAAATACAACTTAGCAATATTCTCGTAGCATAATTTATCTTTAGTCATTAAGTTTTATAATATTAGTTATAAAAAACAAAGAAAACCAAAAATGTTTGAAGTGACATTAGAAGCACAACTACATCTCTAGACTAGATAGACAATACAACTCCACTACTAGCTCCCTGTGGAAATTCGATCCTGAACCACTATTTGGGTAAAAGCTATTGCGACCCGCTCTTCCTACCTTGGTGTAGCGTCGAATCGGTCTGCGATCACATTTTGGTGCTGTTGCCGGGGAACTTACGGTGTTGACTATCTGTTTAGCTAGTTTTGTGTTTTCCTTCTCTTTCCTTCTTGTTTACTAATTTTGTTTGTGTCGATCAATCAGGTAAAAATGGCTCTCAATGCAAATGACCCTATCGGTAATGTGATAGCAGGGAAGGATGTAGAGGATCTAGAACAAGATGAGGTCTTACCTCAAGCTCAAAGGAGAGGCAGAAATGCCAATGCAAATGCTAATCCGAACTAGAATATTCTAGACCCTCATCCGCCACTGCCGAGAGTGGCCCTAAGCATTCTTCGTAATCAAGGGTACGCCAGCGCTATTTTTCCTCCCCATATCCGGGCGGGGAACTTTCAAATCACAAATGTCATGTTGACCTTTCTCGAGCAAAGAGGGTATTTCACGGGCACCTCCAATCAAAATGCCTACAAGCACTTGAGGGGTTCATGGATACATGTTGGGGTATCAAGCAAACAAACGTGTCAGAGGATGAGTTGAAATTGAGGCTTTTCCCGTTCTCTCATCGGGATAAAGCATTGGATTGGTTAGAAAGGCTACCAAATCATTCCATCACAATGTGGGATGAATTGGTGGACAAATTTATTTCCAATTTCTTTTCTCCAAGTTACATAGCGGTGCTCCGTGATGGAATTTTGGCTTTCAAACAAGAGCCAACGGAACCCTTGCACGAAATATGGGAGAGATTTAGAACTATGGTGAAAGAGTGCCCAAATAATGAAATGACGAATGTGATGATTCAACAAACATTCTATAGGGGCATCAACACCACAAACCAATGTATTGTGAATCAATTGGCCGGAGGAAATTTTATGAAGCTTCCCTACAATGAAGCTTGTGATGTTTTGGATGAAATGGCCTACACTTCTTCGGCATGGCAAAGCCGAGCAAATGTTCCTCAAGGTGACCCCACGGTCATCCATTTGCAGAAAGAATTGCACGATCATGGCCAAGCTATTGCCGAGCTTACAACAACTATGAATCAATTGGTGAAGGTGCAATTGCAACAAGTCCAAAAACTACGCCAAGTCAATGCAATGGAAGGTGTTTCTATGTTGAATAGGAGGCAAAGAGGGCAACAACAACCTCAAGGAAATTGTGAGCAATTTGACAACAACAATGATGGTGGTGGTTATTCGAATGAGTGTTATGATGAGCAAAGCACAGAATGTCAATAACTACCAAGGGAATAGAGGAAATAAGGGGAATCAACAATGGCGTCCCCAAGGAAATCGAGACAATCAACAAGGAGGCGGTAATTGGAACAATAACAACCAACAACTAGGTGGTGGCAATTTGAACAACAACAATCAAAACAACAATTGGGGTAACCAAGGTAAAAATCAAGGCTATTGGAACGGGAACAATAATAATTAGAGCAACAACAAAAACAATCAAGGAGGGTGGAATAATAGTGGAAATCAAGGCAACCGCGGGCAAGGCTTTCAAAGGCCCCCCATGTACCAACAACCAAACAATCCACCTCCCTTTCAATCTCAAGGGTCTAGTTCTTCGGGTAGTGATATGGGGAGAATAGAAATGATGTTCAAACAAATGATGAAGAAGAACCAAGACTCCGATGCTCAATTGGCTTCTCATAACACCTATATTCGGAATTTGGAGGTGCAACTTGGCCAAATCTATCAATCATTGAATACTCGACCTAAGAGTGCTCTACCAAGTGATACGGTAGTAAACCCGAAGGGGGTAACAATCATGTGATGGGGGTTACAACAAGAAGAGGAAGAGGAGGTGATGTGCATGCCTCGAATGAAAATCAAGTTGTGAATGACGAAGTTGAGTTGCAAGATGATAATGTGCCTTTGGATGTTGATGATGTGGTTGAACCAAATGTGACCAATGATGTGCAGATGATATTGACACTACAATATTTTATGCCTACAACAACACTAATTTAGGCAACGCTTAAAAAGTGTTGTCAAAAGTATTTGTAGGAACACTTTTTAGGCGTGGCCTTTGAGTATAGTCTCCGCCCACAGATTTTAAGGTAACACTTATAAAGCGTCCCTTTTAAATATAAAGACAATATTTTTTAAGTGTTGCCTAAATATAAATTTTTTGGCCACGCTTCTTAGGTGTATTGCTACGTTTTTGAAGAGTTGTTATATTGTCATATTAAATGCAATACTTTACAAGCATACCATAAAAATTCCTTATAAAATCTTTCCCCAAAAATTTTCCACCAAAATGACACTTATTAAAATATTTTCCCCAATTCTCATAGTGCCAAAGACGTTCAGTAAGTAATTAAGACATTATATGAAAAGGTCTAAAAATTTCTTTAATAGAATTTCACTCAAAATTTCCCCCCAAATATTAGAATTAATGAAAATATTTCCCCAGTAATACAATAAGACAATGAAATCATCCTCCTTTCCCCAATTATTTTCTCTCTCTGCAGCTTCACGTTAATTGCTTCCATAACCTAATTCATTCCTTTCAATTCTCCATTGCATGTGTCTTCAGATTACTCTCACCCATATATTACAAATATCCATCCCTTTCTCTATTGGTAAGTATTTCTTTGCTAAAAACTTTTCAGTTTTTCTTCAATTTTTAGTTTTGTTCTTATACTTTAAGATTCAATTACTTTCTTACTAATGGGGATGAACAAATAATTTTTTATTGTGTACAATATCTGAGTATCTTGGTACAATCTTTGTTTTATATTCAAAGTTTTGAACTTTTTATAATTTCAGATTCTTGGGATATAAAGAAGTAATTTTGTTTTGTTTAATTTTTGGGTATGCTTCGTTAATTGGGGTTTTCGTTTGCGCAAATTTGGCTTCTGGGTAACTGTAGATTTATTGATATGTAGTGTTTTGGACTTTTATTTGTTTTCTTTGTGTTTTTTTCTTTTGTTGAATAGACTAATTTGGGTTATGGGTAAGTGTATTTCGTTGGTTTTCTTGTGATTAATTGTTTGTGGGTTCTTTAAGATAGACTTTTTATTGATGGTTTTTTTTTCCTTTAGATTTGTGGACATTTTAGTACTCTTTTGGACCTTTGTTTTGTCTGCTCCATTTGTGTTTTCTGTTAATTGTTTATGGGGTTTTACTTTAGGATTGAAATCCCAAATAAATTGTTCTCCAAAGCATTACGTCAAACACTCAATTCCTTAGAAGAAAACACACTGCCTCGCTTGTTATTGTCACTGGTAGTAGCTGGAATTACTTATTGCAACAGTTTAGGATCATTTAGAGTTGATGAGTTTATATCAACGCCCTCCTCATCTGCATGGATTTCAAATCCATTTAGACTGGCGACAGTTTGTAGAGCATTTAGTCGATCACCTGAACCCTTCGTTTTTTGCTGCTGTGTCTTCGCACCTGTAGGTGTGTTTTGCTTGGTATAAGCTTTCCTTAGGATTTAGACAAAGTAACCAAGCTAATTTATATCCTTTTGACTCATATATGTTATAGAGAGTCTATGTAGCCTGGTAACAAACAAAAGAAAACACCTTTTACTGCAATAAAAAGAGTTTAATAACTGCAGATTGTTCAAGAATTACAGTCTTGAATTTTGGCAATCATTCACGCTCGTTACAGTTAAATGGAATACATAAGCTTTTCTAGAAGACGCTTCGCTAACCTGCTTTGCTTGCATAAGTAGAGAAAGGAAGGTAGCGACAGCTCGCTGAACAACTTCAGAAGGAGTGTTGAGTACATCCAACAACTTCTCCACACACCAGATTTTAAAACCTAACCGATAGATATAACAACTGCTGTTTTTTCAACATCTTTAATCACTGCCTCAACCCCTGTAGCAGCTACATTATCCAAAGCACCAAGACCTTCAAGTTGCACGGCAAAAACTTTAAAATCTGCTGGTTTTGGTTACGGCAGCTGCATTGTTGAAGCTGGCTCTCCGAACTTCATATGCTTACTTTAGTTTAACATGGTATTATCGGATATTTGAAATATATGTAGAATTTTTAAGTTGTATGACTTCAGAAAAGCTGTAGAAAAGAAGCATCAAGGGAAAATGTGCACTACTGATCCTGTAGAATAAATGCTTGCCCAAGATATGAAAAAGCTTATTACAATATATTTTGGACAAAAAAAGTGCAACAAAGTCTTAATTTGAACAGGTATGTATACTTACGGCTGTGCAATATGTAGCGCACATGCTTGCATATCAACTTAATTTTTTGAATCCTAATGTGTTGTATTCATTTAGAGCAGGAGATATTTTTGTTCATGACAATTGACACCCATCTTAAAGTGACATCAAACAGGTGTCTTCATCATTATCGCAGAGTTACTTTGATTCCGCATTTGCTTTTACTATCAGCATTTAGAATTTTATATAATAATAAACTCTACTGCCAACTTGAGGATAACATCCTTTTTTGTACAATCAACTGGAATCTATTTAACCTTCTCTTGTTTTGTTTTATTGGTTGATATTAAATTGTAACCTAGAGATACTTGATACAATTGCAGGCAGAAAACTCTTGGTCAACACACTGAGTGCAACAAGTGCAAGCTAGTTCAAGGACAGTTCTGTGGAGATTGCATGTGCATGAGGTAATATAGAATGAAATCCTCTTCGCCTTTCTTCTGCAGTATTTTCATTTCTAGCTAATTTTATGTCCTGAATTCATATGACCATGGTGGTTACTTCAAATGTACAATTTTTATTGATCTTAATGCCTACAATATCTTATCCTCCCATAGATTTTTAAACTTAAGCTTATTTGTTGCCACCATGTTGCGAACAAAGGCTCTTTGTACCCATTGAGAAGTAGTTTCCTTATTTCACTGTTCATATGCCCTTCTTTCCTTTGGTTCTATTTCCTTACTCACCTATTGTGCATTATTATCTATCGTAGGTTTAATCATTGGAGCCACATAATTGAGGTTGTTTCATGTTCCTTCTATATTCCCATTGTTTGTCTTCTCATTGCCAGTCCCATGAGACTTGAGATTATTAGCAGTAGGAGTAGCCTTATCAAGTTGAATCACTTCCTGTACTTAATTGATGCCCCAAGAGACTGCTGCCTCAATAGAGGTGAACCTTATTCCTTATTTATCCAGGAAAAAGGAGTGAACCTTATTAGTTCTGTTGTTTCCTTTTTGCTCCCGTGGCATAATGAAACTGAACATGCCATCAAGAATTTTATTTGAATTGCAAGTTATTATAATTGCATCCTTTATAATGAAACTATCATTGTGGAATTATTTGACATTGAATGGTTAATTTAGTTTACATTATTGAAACATGTGAATGTATTTTCATAAATTTGGATTGCTTATTTTATCATAATCTGTATTTGAAGAATGTAATTAGACTATATATGTAAATGACATGATTCTGAAGGAGAGCGAAGAATTGATATTTAGGTGTTCTTCTCCATTGTTGTTCTGGTTCTTGTCAGTCTGTTAACTCCTTATTCAGGAATATAATTTCTCTTTCAGATTTCTAAATAAGGTCTGATTGTTTTCTAAGACGGTTTACATCCATGGGATATAAGATATGAACTATCTAACTTTATTTAAGCTCTCTTTTATAGTTTTCAGATTTAACTCACTTTTCTGGTTTTCATGAAAAACATTCATGGTCCTGGTTTTACTCTTATTAAAAAGTTCTTATGGTTCTGATTTTACTTGTTAAAAAAACTTTCTTGTTGTAATTGTAGACCTTTGTAAGGTCTCATAAATTTTGTATGAACTTACTGCACAAGAGAGCTTTCCCGTTTGCATCAACAATGGTCATTTGCACTTATCATATACTGACTTTTGAGCCTCAACATTATTATCATTCAAGTGATTGTATTTTTCAGCATCTTCCATAACTTCTTCAACCTCTAACATTGCAAATTTGTTTCCAACTTGTACCTGCTGCCTCTCACCTTGATCTACTGGGACTATTTCTTTCCCAGTCATTGTTTGTGTTGCATTATGATTATTTGACTTCTTAGCTCGATTATCCCTAACCTCTTTCCATTGCTCCTTGCCTCTTCCAGTTACATTACCAGCATACTGATGCAACATTCTGCACATAAGTCTCCATTCCTCCAGCCTTTAACTTTGTTCCATATGCTCCTTGCTTGTGCCGCTTGATTGTTTGCGTGCATGTGTTTTCTAAGTTTGGTTTATCTCTTGTTGTGGTGAAACTGGTCTTAGTGGATCTCTACATCCAATAGTCTGCTCCCAGGTTCTTGTGTGTTTTGGGAATAGGTGTTGGATATAAGTGGATTGGGTTGGGTACTGTGGTATTGGTGTGAAGAGATGATGTTCTGGGCTTGAATTAGTGGGTGGAGCAATGTCCGGGCAAGGAAATAGAGTTTCATGTGACCAAAGGAGTAACTGGTGCCTTGTTCTGATTGTGTTTTTGCTTGTGGTTGGATTCCTTTGGACTTCCTGCAACCTAAACCATCTCTTTGTTGAGCTTTCAGCAGGTTGAGCATCAAACATGCGAATATTTACTTTCTCACATACTGTTATATATTCTTACTAGTTGTTAGGCTAAAGTAATTTAATTTTTTTTGTATGTAGGATGAATCAAGTGGAAGCTGTTAAGAGAAAAGTTCCGAATCCAAACAAAGCTCAAAGTCCAATGAAGAATATAGGTTTCGATTTCCAATACCGATCAAGTGCCGAACTAGCCAAAAAATTTTAGATTAAGAGAGAAAATCTTGCAAGTGATTGCAACGATAAAGTTGCTAAGGAACATGCATTACTTGGAGTTAAAAGGAAGAATTATATGCCTGCAACATTAGAAGGACAAAGTAGACAGAGGTTAACTCAATCGGATGTGTCAGTTCAAAAGTTAGGAAGGAATAGATTACCGGTGTACAAATCAATCCAACCGTCTTCAAGGGAAGATATGAACACTTCACATAATATTGCAAGTAAAAGACAAATTAAACAAAGGTCAATGCAATTGGAGGAGCCCATTCAAAAGCAAGGAATGAGTAAATTACCTGTGCCCAAAGAAAGGGAAGAAAGTTCATACAGATACTCAAGTTGCAATAGTAAGTCAAGTTGCAAGTTAAGTCATGTTATTATATTTTTTTCTCTTTAATGAATATGTTTCTTTAACTGAAGGAAGTCCATACGCATATCTTTAGTTTCTTTTTGGAAAATATTGACCTTTAGCTTATTGTTCATGAATAGAGCAGTGTAAAGCATCTGATTATTTTAGTAACTTCATGAATAGAGCAGTGTAAATGCATCTGATTATTCTTTGTTGAAAGCATCTTCACTGCAAAGGTGCCAAAGGAAATTAAATAAAGGTGAACTTAATTCCAATTTTCAGCTCTCTGATTGTTTCAGTAACTTCATTGATCATGGTCTGTGCTAATCTGATTTTCATGGTCTGGATTTTTCGTTTTGTTAAGTGATGGATGAGATCAAGTTTCCTCTGTCCACTCTCGATCATTTAATTGATTCACAGCTTGAGAACCTGATTCTAACATATGCGTGGCCTCATTCTCATGCACAGAAGATTTGTGCATATAAGTAGCAGCTGCAACTCCAAAACTTGACGCAACTGTAGCAGCTTTTGTAGCACTAGGAATATTAGCTGATTTTCCACCCTTAGTTTTTCTCAACTAGCTGAACCTCAAGACTCATCTGCTCCCTGCTACGTCATTTTCATGACCTGATGCAACAATAGGAACAACTCCCCTTGTACCATCATCAGCTTGGCCTACAACATTATATGTAATCCCAGAAGACTTAGGATTAACATGCATAAATCAGTTCTATTTGTTTGAAACTTCATATTAAATTGGTTACGTCCTTGTCGCTGAAAACTCCATTGACATTCTTGACTAAATTTTGAGGTCTGCTAAACTTTTTTTTAATCTAACTTGACCTGTTGAAAGATATTTTAGTGTTCGTTCTATCTTGACTTGTAAGTGATGTGCAATAATTTTTTTTGACATTCTGAACTTCAGAATCATCAAAGTTTCGGAGAAACAACAGATGATGCATTTAGGACTGTATTTGGAAAGGAGCAGCCTGGTCGGGTTAGATGTTATGGTAGATCGGTGACGTGAAAAAAGATAAAGAAATCACCAAGCTTAAACAAAAGCCTGCCAATGAAATAACTTCTCTGAAGGAAGAAATGAAGGAAATGGTGAGAGAAGAAATGCGATGTTTTTTTAGTCAAATGGTGGAAAACAACCCTAGACTGGATTTTCATGATATACAAGGGTGTGTTGGATCTAATATTCCTTCACGAGTTGATGCAAGTAGTGCACGAGCTATGAGAGGCCAAAATCTACCACATTCTTCTGGCTCAACTCACGCCCCAAGTCTTGAAAAGGTATTTATATTTCCCAATTCCAAAAACCAGCTCAATCTTAACTTACAAAATCATGCTTTCTAACCAGTGTATACTATATATATGTTTCTTCCTAATTTTTAATTTTATTTTGAATGTGTAGAAAAATACGGGTGATGCAATTGGATATGGTGGTCACAAATCAATTTGATTCATTAAAGTGAATAGTGAAGACCTTTTGAACAATTGGGATATTTTTTTTTTATTGATTCTATAAATATGAATACATTTGGCTTTGTAGAGGTCTTTGCTAGTGAACTCTTGAACAAATAGTGCTTTATTACTATAGACAATACACAAAGTATGTTTCTTTGTTGAAATTTATTTTAAGTATATTTGAATTATTTTTATTCTATTACTTATTATCTAATTTAATGCTTGAGATATAAATGTGTGTGTGAGAGAACAGAAATTGATGCAAACAAATATAATTTTTTAACCACAAAATTGTGGCTAATATAAGTATTTGAAAAATAACTTTGTAGTGTAGACAAAATCGCGACGCTTAAAAAGTATGGCCATAGGGATTGTAAATATTGCATTGTTATATGATAAATCTTGCTCTAGAAGACACACTTTGTAAGCATAGCCTATAACGTGACAAAGATCACGCTTCATAAGTGTAGCCTTATGTCATAAAAGCGCGGCTATATGAGAAAATATAAGTGTGGCCTTTGTACCGTATCGGCCACACTTTTAAAGCGTGGCTTCTAAGGCAACAACTACAAAGTATGGCCAATAGTTAAAGGTTACGGTACTTTAGGCCACCCTCCAAAAAGCGTTGCCTAAAGTCGTAAAGTGTTGCCTATGCCCAAATGCTACACTTCTTGGCATCTTAGGCCACACTTCTCAGGGGTGGTTGTAGGCCTAAAATGTTGTAGTGTGATGATGAGGCTGGGGTAGAGACTCAAGATGCTGTGAACCCGTCTAGGGAATACGTGATTGACATACCCGAACCGATTGTACAAAAGGCCAAGGCACACTTGCCTAGGCCACCTCCACCTTACCCTCAACGGTTAGCAAAGAAAAAATGTGACAATAAATTCAAAAAGTTCATTGAAATGATGAAGAGTCTTACTATCAATGTGCCGTTGGTGGATGCACTTGAACAAATTCCGGGGGTACACAAAGTTTATGAAGGATTTGCTAACTAAGAAGAGGTCGATGAAGTGTGAAACAATTAAAATGACGCATCAAGTGAATTCTATAGTGCATTCTATGGCCCCGAAACTTGAAGACCCTAGAGCTTTTACTATCCCTTGCACTATCAGTAGTGCAGATTTTGCCAAAGACCTTTGTGACTTGGGGCTAGTATTAATTTGATGCCTTATTCGATTTTCAAGACTGTGGGAATCGGGCAACCTAGGCCAACTTCAATGAGACTTCAAATGGCGGATCGATCGATGAAGTCACCCTTGGGAATAATTGATGATGTTCTTGTCCGTGTGGATAAATTCATATTGTCAGCCGACTTTGTCATATTGGATTGTGAGGTGGACTTTAAAGTGCCTATTATTATCGGGAGACCTTTTCTAGCTACGGGGAAGGCCTTGGTTGATGTTGAAGTGGGAGAGTTGACATTCTGAGTGGGAGATGAGAATGTGGTATTCCATGTTTGCCAATCAAAGAGACAACCCAATAGTATGGAGGTGCGTTCATTTGTGGACATTGTCACAGCTGTGATAGTGGATGACACAAGTTCCATGATAAATGTTGAAGATCCTCTTGAGGCCATGATTTTTAACATGGATGTCGATGATGATGCTGGTAGAGTGGAGTGCGTGAATGCATTTCATGGTATGGTTTCATATTCATATGAGCCTAGGAAGTTATCTTTGGATCTTGAAAACTGCAAAACTCCACCAACTAATCCATCCATTGAGGAGCCACCGGTGTTGGAGTTGAATCCACTTCCTCCACACCTCAGGTTTGAATTTTTGGGCTCTAATTCAACTCTTCCAGTTATTATTTCTTCTTGCCCCACTAACTTGCAGGTTGAGGCCACTTTGGAGGTGCTTCAAAAGCAAAAAAGGGCAATAGGATGGACTCTGGCGGACATTCGGGGGATAAGCCCCGCATTTTGCATGCATAAAATTATCTTGGAGGAGGATGCAAGGCCTTTACTTGAACATCAAAGAAGACTAAATGAGGCGATGTAAGAAGTGGTAAAGAAAGAGGTTATCAAGTGGCTTGACGCCAGTGTGGTTTATCCAATCTCCGATAGATCATGGACCTATCCAGTCCAATGTGTGCCAAATAAAGGAGGGATGACGGTAGTGACAAATGACAATAATGAGCTTATTCCCACTCGGATCATTACCGGGTGGAGAGTTTGTATGGACTATCGGAAACTCAACAAGGTGACCCGCAAGGATCATTTCCCCTTATCATTCCTTGATCAAATGCTTGATCGCCTTGCGGGGCGAGTTTTTTATTGCTTTTTGGATGGGTACTCGGGATACAATCAAATCTTAAGTGCCCCAGAGGACCAAGAGAAGACCACTTTTACATGCCTCTACGGTACATTTGCTTTCTCCCGGATGCCATTCGGGTTGTGCAATGCTCCGGCGACCTTCCAACGTTGCATGATGGCTATTTTCACTGACATGGTGGAAGACATATTGGAGGTCTTTATGGATGACTTTAGTGTGGTTGGTGGCTCCTTTGAAGAATTCTTGGTAAATTTGAATAGAGTCTTGGCTCGATGTGAAGAAACTAACCTCGTTCTCAATTGGGAAAAATGCCATTTTATGGTAGAAGAAGGTATAGTATTGGGTCACAAGATCTCGAAGCGAGGAATTGAAGTTGATAAGGTAAAGATCGAGGTCATTTCGAGGCTTCCTTCCCCCACTTCTGTCAAAATGGTGAGGAGTTTTCTTGGGCATGCCGGGTTCTACCGGCGGTTCAGCAAAGATTTCTCGAAGGTTGTGAATCCACTTTGGAAGTTTCTATAGAAATATGCCAAGTTTGTTTTTGATGAAAAATGCATGGAGGCCTTAGAACTTTTAAAACACAAGTTGACCTCAACCCCTATCATCACCACACCTAATTGGAGTTTGCCCTTTGAACTAATGTGTGATGCAAGTGACGTTGCAGTGGGGGCGGTGTTAGGTCAATGAATTAGTAAAATGTTCCATCCCGTGTACTATGCATGCAAGACTATGAATCAAACTCAACGAAATTACACGGTGACAAATAAGGAATTGTTGGTAATTGTATTTGCCATGGAAAAATTTTGGCCTTATCTTATGAGGGCCAAGGTAATTGTTCACACGGACCATGCCGCCCTTAGGTATTTGATGTCCAAGAAGGATTCCAAGGCGAGATTAATGAGATGGGTGCTACTTCTTCAAGAATTCGATTTAGAAATAGTGGACCGGAAGGGAAGTGAGAATCAAGTTGCGGACCATTTGTCCCGGTTGGAGGAAGAAGGGAGGCCATGTGACGGCCTTGAAATAAATGATGCATTCCCCGACGAGCAACTTCTTTCCGTGTCTAGGTGTGACATTTCATGGTTCGCGGACATCGCCAACTTCATTGTGATAGGAATTGGCCTGTGTGAGCTCTCTTCCAATCAAAAGAAGAAACTCAAACGGGATAGTTTAGATTTTTATTGGGATGATCTGTACTTGTTTAAAATTTGCACGGATGGTGTGAATAGAAGATGTGTCCCAGAATGTTAACAATTGAGCATATTGGAGGCTTGTCACTCCTCCCCCTATGGTGGCCATCGTGGAGGGGTGAGGACGGCTTCAAAGGTCTTGAGTTGCTGTTTCTATTGGCCGACTTTGTTTAAAGATGCTAGTGACTTTATAAGAGATGTGATACATGCCAAAGAGCTAGCGGAATTTCAAAAAGGGATGAAATGCCACTCAATACGATTCTCGAGGTGGATATTTTTTATGTTTGGGGCATCGATTTCATGGGTCCTTTCGTGAGCTCTGGTGGGAACACTTATATTCTCGTGGCGGTGGACTATGTCTCAATGTGGGTTGAAGCCATGGCTTTACCTAAAAATGAAGCTCGGACTGTTGTGGCATTCTTGAAAAAGAGTATCTTCACAAGGTTTGGCACCCTTCGTGCTATCATTAGTGATGGGGGTCTCACTTTTGCAACAAGGCTTTCGACTCATTGCTTGCTAAGTATGGAGTAAATCACAAAGTGACCACCCCCTATCATGCTCAAGCTAGTGCTCAAGTGGAAGTCTCCAACCGAGAAATAAAGAGTATCTTGTCCAAGACGATAAATGCTAATAGGACCGATTGGTCGAAAAAGTTGGATGACGCTTTATGGGCGTACCGGAAGGCTTACAAGACCCAAATTGGTATGTCTCCATACCGGTTGGTGTTTGGTAAAGCTTGCCATCTTCCAGTGGAATTGGAGCACAAGGCTATGTGGGCCATGAATAAGTTGAACCTGGAATGGGATGTTGCGGTGAATCTCCGTGTTGAGCAACTAAATGAGCTTGATGAGTTTAGATTTCATGCCTACTCCAGCTCGTCCTTGTATAAGGACAAGATGAAGTATCTTCACGACAAATATGCTCGGGGAAAGGAATTCAAGGTTGGTGATATGGTTCTTCTTTTCAACTCCCGGTTGAGGTTATTTCCGGGAAAGATCAAGTCAAAGTGGAGTGGGCCATTTGAAGTTGTATGTGTGACTCCTTTTGGTGCTCTTGATCTCAAGAACAAGAATGGTGAAGTTTTCCGGGTCAATGGGCATCGTGTCAAGCATTATTTGGGGAAGTTTGATGATAGCCACGTGGTGGCACTCATTCATTTGAAGTGATGTGATGGTAACATGTGTCGTGCTGCGACGTTAAATCAGGCGCTTCTTGGGAGGAAACCCATGTCTTTTTCTTTCTCTTTGATTTTCTTTGTAGCTTAAGATTTTTGAGCTAATTGTTTGTGAGATGTTGCAGGTATTGTGTTGAAGCAGTGCAAAACAATACTAAAATTAAATTTGCAGTCTCTGAAGATTTCCAATGCGACCGCAATGCACTTTTGTGCGGTCCGCACTGGCATGAGCCAAATTTGCATAGTCTCTGAAGTTTTCCAGTGCGGCCGCGGTGCATTTTTGCGTGGTCTGCACTGGCAAATCAAAATTATAGTGCTCTCTGAAGTTTTCCACCGCGGCCGCGTTCCTGTTTGTGCAGTCCGCATTCCTGTTTGTTCGGTCCGCGTGGGCTGCTTACTGCAAGGCTACATGAACAAACCCAGCGCGGTCCGCGATCGCTTTTGTGTGGCCGCGCTGGTAGGTAATTACGGGTCTCACTGAGTGTCTATAAAAAGAGACCAAGGGTCTCATTTTACCCTTTTCGCACTTTGAAAACCCAAAACCTTATTTCTACTATTCATCATTTTCTGAGCTTGTTCTTCTTGCTTGATTGGATTAACTGCACTCATTCTTCATCAATCTGGTAACATCTCATGCACTCATGATTAATTAGTTTCTTCATTTTCATCTTATTTGTTGCCCAGTAGTATAACTTCTCTTTTTCTTCCCATGTTTCTTCGAATTGTTAGTCTAGGGTAGATTTTATGTTAGTTTTTGTGTGTTTAAAGTAATTAAAGATTGGGTAACTGAGTAGGGACAAGTAGGAGTCAAAAAATTGAACAAAAATGGACATAGGATGAAAACCCTAACGTAGTGTCCATCAACCCTAGCTCAGCACGGGCCGCAGTTGCTTTTATGCGACCGCGCTGCCCTGACGCAGTTCGCATTGAATTTTGTGCGGACCACGGTGCTCTTGTGCTTGCAAGTTAAATTTTTGTTGCGCTGCCGCATTGCTGTTTTGTGCGGTCCACGCTGGACCATCACGGCCGCGTCCCCATTTTATGCGGACCGCGATGGGAGATTCAGAGAGCTTTTTTTCCTGGACTTGTTCAGTGCGGACCGCGGTTGCCATAGCGTGGTACATGGTGCCTCCAATGCGGCCGCACTCCTGATAGTGCGGTCCGCGGTACCCTGTTCTGCAATGGTGTCTGCAACATTTTCACAACTGGTTCACTACCCATGCTTAAACTAACAATGATAGATGTGTTTGCTTTACAGATAATGGTTCAAAAAATGGCTGGCAATCAATCCCAACAACCCGGGAGAGGTGGTTCCTCCCGAGGGGGTAAAGGCAAGAGAATAGCAAAACTCACTCCCCAGACTCAGGAGAACATAAAAAAGACCCAAAAATTGATAAAAGTTGTTGATAAGGCTTCTTCTCATTCGTCGGGGAGTGTGTATGTCCCCTCTAAAGACATCTGCTCAGATTCAGTCCCAACTCACATAACCGACCCCCTCCACCTAGTTGATACTCCTCAACCATCACCCACCTCCAAAAGACCAGTGAATGTAGTCTCGGATTCTCCACCTCCCCCACAGCTTCATTATCTAGGGAGAGTGCTGGCAGAGATGAGGGAGGTTAGCCTCAGATTGGAGGAGTTTCATGGACTAGGAAAGCCGAAGAATGGGAGGATAGATTTGTGAGCCAAGTGGCTTACCAAAAGTTTAGGGAGTGGTGGCCGGTGAGGAAGTTGATATCAGAGAGGAGTTTTATTGACACTGACCTTTTGCCCCGTAACCCGAACATGTAGAGAGAGTTCCGAACTAGAAAGGGCTGGGAATTCTTCATGGAGAAGTGCATCGATGCTAATGAGCACATGGTCAGGGAATTCTACTCTAATATGGCTCAAATTGTCAAGTATACCAAGGTGACCAAAGTTAGAGACAAAATAGTGATGTTTGATGGAACATCTTTAAATGAGTATTTGGGGTTCCGGGATGAAGATGAGTCACTTTATTTGGCTAAGTTAGGGATGGGTGAGGAAGTCCTCCCTTGGTTGGCCCAGTACTTGGCAATCCCAGGCACTGTGCCAAAGTGGTTGCAAGCAGGGAAGAAAATACTCTGGAAGACCATCAACTTTGAGGTTCAAGGGTGGTTGACATTTGTATGAAGTTGGTTTGACCCGTCTACCCATGATCAGACTATTCCACTTACGTGGGCGGTTCTTGTTGCATCTATTATGGCCGGGTACCCTATCAATGTGGGCAATGTGATGTCCCATGTGATTTCAGATGTGGGGCAAGAGCATGACCGGAATTATCCTTTTCCCAACACCCTTTCAATGTATTTCCGGGACATGGAGGTGGAGAAGAAAAGATATGATGTCAAGACACAGCCTGTGGCTCCCTATTCTTGGTACAGTATGCAGGGCCCAGACAACCCTAAGTCCAAGACCTACCAGCCACCTACTTCTGCCGCAACTGGCCAGTCTGAGGAGCCAGTTGCGGTAGAGCCTTCCACTGAACCTGCTGCCACTACATGAGTAGACTTGCCTCCAGGACCATGCTCTACTGCTGGACACAGTTCTTCAGCAAGCTAGGGAGTGCCATATTCCAAGACTCATCCCTTGACTGCTCATCAGTTGAGCCAGGCATTGGCTAGCTTGAACAACTGGATGTCAGCTGCGACATCCAAGTTGTCCACATTGTCTTCCACTATTCAGGCCCAATCAGCACCTCAGCCAGCTCAGATTCCTCAGTCCATTAAGGACATTTTGAAGAAGCTCCTGGAGAACCAGGAAAAAATTATGGAGACACGGGCTACCTTGACGACAGCTGTGGAGTGACATGGCAAGGCTCTGAAGGAGCTTGCCAAGGAGCACAAGAAGATGAGGAGATCACGGGCTTCTAAAGAGTCTGTGAAGCAGCTAAGGATAGATGTGGACAAGCTATTGGCAGATTAGATGCCTCTAGACTTGCTATTCGGGGACCCAGCCCCAGATCCAGCATCACCAGTAGTAGAGTCACAGCAGGAGCAGGCACCCAGACAGCCTAGGAAGAAGAGGAAGCTCCCCAGTACAACTGATGCACTTATTGAGGTGGCAGTCCCATAGGAGGCCCCTTCCGGTTTGCCACATGCGGCACCTGACATCCAGCCGGTCCAGGAGCAGGCCCCAGTCCCAGCAGTTGAGCAGCAGGAGGCCGGGAGCCATTCTGAGACTCCTGCACATACGGAGGACTTGGGGACCACTGATGATCCTATACAGACTGACCAGGCCTAGGGAGCTCCTATATACTTTATTATGATTTTTTATGCTTATTTTACTAGTTGGCATTGAGGACAATGCCAGCTTTTATTCGTAGGGGTGTGCCCTACTTTTTTGTTGATTATCTGGATGACTGTATATATAGATTGCTAGTTTATGCTTTACTTTGATTTTCTATTTTGGGTTGTATATAAATTTACGCTTTACCCACTTTTCTTCTACTTTTTATTCTCTCTTTTGGTCTGTATATAAAGTTACATTTCTGTACATATTCATCCCCCATTGTATATATTCTACTCCCCTATTGTACATATTCATTATATTTTCTATTTTCGCAAAAATTGTTCATTGTTAGCTTTATTGTTAGTCTTGTAGCCTCTTGTTTTGTTTTTGATGCTTCCAATAAGCCCTTGGTTTTCTTAAGGCCACGGTTCTTTCCAAGGGTGGAGTATTGTATATCGGGTGGCTCTTCCCGATGATGGATGGAGTGACAACTTTCTTAAGGGTTTAAGTCTGTTTCTTTGATTTTTCTTTTGTTTTTGATAGTTGTAGTTAAGGGTACATTAAGCAAAGCTTCACTTGAGCCTAGCAGATTTGCCTTTTATCCCATGGTCAAAGACATAATGTTGTTTTTAGGATGGTGAAAGTCGTGGCTTTAAGACTCTTGCGCTGACCAAACAATCATTATGTGGTCTTTCCAGACCACTGTGTGCTTGAATCGTAACTAAGGTCGTTGTAGGCCCTCGAATTGATGTCTTTAGCAATCCCCTAGCATGTGTGGTGAGGCATCGAATTGTGAGTCCAAGTCCTGAGCCAATGGTCTAGAACTTGTCCTGAATGTTTGTTGAGGCAAAATCCTAGGTAAAATTTGACTTGAGAAGTGATTACAGGCTTTCCTTGATCCATATGTTAAGTTGAACAATTCCATGGCCTACCAATGAAATGATCCCTAGTTAACCCTTTTGAGCCTTGAACCTTTTTCTCTCAAGAACCAATGCTACAAGCATATACCCGTTCTAAGTGATACCCTCTCTTGACACCCAAATCTTCCCTTGAGTAATGGAAAATTTCTAAGTTTGAGGGGAGAGACAAGAAACGAAACAAAGTGGTAAAAAGCTACAAAAGCAAAATAAAAAGGAAGGTAATGAAAAAGCAAGAAAAGAAAAAGACAAAAAGAAAGTCCAATGTGAACAAGAATAAAAAGGGATTCAAGGAAAACAAAGGTGAAAACGGTGTGGAAAAGTAGAAAAAGGAGAAATGTTTTGAACTGCATAAGAAAGAGTGACAATGTCTCTCTCTAACCCCTTGTAAAGAAGTAAAATACTCAAAAGAGTCAAGAGAGTTGTGCAAAAATGAATCAAAAGAAGTGCTTAAGGGAAGATTGAACCCACTTGAATAAAAATATGTCCTACCCTTACTCAAAAGTCTTCACATTTGACTCCACAAAAGCCCTATAGGATCTTGAGTTGAAGGAAACCTACATTAGTGGATACTTACATAAGGGGCAAGCATATGGTACCTAGAACCGAACTTGTGACCTTCTTCTTGAGAGATATGAGTAAAACTCCATCAGCCTTGATTTGTGTGTTAATACTCTAAAAGTTAAGGTTCGCTTAGGGAGAGTTGAGGATGTGTGAGTTTGGGTTCCACAATGACCAAAGTAATTGAGAGAAGTTCTTTGATGAAATGTGTCAACTCTTGATTCTCTTGTGTCACACTTGATCCATGGTTTTCAAGGTTTAAATGTGTTAATGATTCATTTGTATTGAGGGCAATTGATAGTCCCAATTGATGCTTGTTGAGGTTACTTTAGGATAAGATGGAATTACTTGTATTATCCTTTAAGGGGTGAGTCTTATTTTATTTGCTTGAGGACAAGCAAAGGTTTAAGTTTGGGGGAGTTGATAAGTCAGGATTTTACCATGTTTTATACCCCTGCTTGCTTATGCTTTGGTTACAAATTGGTACAAAATAGTCTCAAAATGCTCCCAAGTTTTACTTGATTGCAGGTTTGAGCGACAAAGTGAAAAATATCAAAGATCAGCTCAAAACGGAGTGAAACCTGCTCAAGTGTCAAAAATTAAGTGAAATGAGGAAAAGAGTGCCTAGTGCGGACTGCGCAAGAGTGACTGCGGCCGCACTAGGAGATTCAGAGACTTGGCATTTTCAAGCAGCAATAACGCAGGCGCAGTACTAATCATGTGGTCCGCAATCAGACTTCGCGGCCACGCTACCCTTTTACATAATCCGCTGACATGAGGTTAAGAGACTAGAAAATTTGGGGATTCAAGCAACGCGGCCGAGCTTCTTTTTTGCGCGGTTCGCATGAACGAGATTCAGAGAGGTGAGGATTTAGCAATTTTAAGCAATGCACTCCGTGCTCCTTTATTTGCGGCCGCGGCCGCGATGCACTCTATCGTCGTCCTCAACTTCAGAGAAGCTGAAATTATAAGTCCAAGAGCCAGTGCAGCCGCGGTCGTTTTTACGCGGTCCGTGCTGACCCCGCAGGGGTATTTTTGTCCAGTTTTTTCAGCCTAGTATAAATAGAACATTTTACCAATTTTAGGTCAAGTTTGTATTCTGAAAAGCAGCTGCACACCTGGGAACGAGATTTTAGCCATTCTTGGCACTCTTGCTCTTTATTACCGATAGATATTTGTACATTCTTCGTAGTAATTAATTAATATATTTAGTTCCTCATCTATTTCTTCTATTTCTTCTTTAATTATGTGTAGCTAAACCCATTAGCTAGGGTTGTGGCTCAACCCTAGTGTGGGTAATTGATGGGTGTTGCCATCTAGGGTTAGAATGATATTGGGTGTTTGTTATTTGGGTTGATTTTATGTTTCAATTTTGAATTTGTGGTTGTAAACATAGATTCAAGCTTAGTGGGTTTGACTCTTCTTGAGAAAGAGAGTTTATGACCCCAAAATTGACCCAATAAGGAATTAGGATGGACTTATGAGAAATGATAGTCCCAATTAACGGGTTAAATCTCGAGAGAGTAAACACCCTACTTGAACCCTAGTTGCTTGATCAAATTGGCCTACCCAATTGGTCTCGAGAGAGTTAATTGGGAAAATCACTCTCTCTATCGAGAGGTGTGAGAGTGGGTACAATTGTGCAACGGTTATAGCATAGGCCCCAAATATATCAATCTACCCTTAGTAACTTCTACCCATCGATTACCACCTCGGTAGTGTCACGACCCTAGTGCCTTTCTCTATATTAAATACAACTTAGCAATATTCTCGTAGCATAATTTAGCTTTAATCATTAGTTTTTACAATAGTAGTTATAAAAAACAAAGAAAACCAAAAATGTTTGAAGTGACATTAGAAGCACAGCCACATATCAAGACTAGACAGACAATACAACTCCACTACTAGCTCCCTGTGGAAATTCAATCCCGAACCACAATTCGGGTAAAAGCTATTGCGACCCGCTCTTCCTACTTTGGTTTAGCGTCGAGTCGGTCCGCTATCAAATGCCCAAAACTAGCAAAACTCGCAAATTCACAAGCTACTAAGATGTTCTAACTGTTGTATACATCATTTCTACACAAAGAAAGAGAAATGAACATAACGGGATAGAGGAAACTCCGAGGATTTGCGGGCGCGGGCAGATGTACCTTGAAGTATCCAACAGGCAACATCGACTGCAACTAGTGATGAGGCTGGTACGTTGAACCTGGATCTGTACACGAAAAATATGTGCAGGAAAGAGCATAAGTACACCACAACGGTACCGAGTAAATGCTAAGCCTAACCTCGATCGATTAGTGACGAGATCAAGTCAGGACCCTATTGGTTTATATATATAATAAGATTAAACAGTAAGAAATATCACAGTAAAGATAAATACTAGCAGCCAACAAATATGAAATTACAGAAAAACAACAACTCAGTACATAGAGATAGCAGCAGAGGAGTTCTCGGGATACTGTTCGGTAGTCCCAAATATAAATGTACAGAGGATCTCTCGGGATATTATCCCGTAGTCCAAATTTAAATGTGCAGGGGGGCCTCCCGGAATACCATTCCATAGTCCCAAAGTAAATATATTGAGTATGGGGGATCTCCCGGGATCCCGTCCCGTAGTCCCAAATACAAATGTACAGGGGGATCTCCCGGAATGCCGTTTCGTAGTCCCAAAGCAACACATAAAGGTTAATCAATATAAATAATAGTTTCAACAAGAAATTCTACAGTTCAGATTAAATTCATATCAAAGAAGACAAACAATCCTTACTCTAAACATGTTGCATAGAGTCCAGGTAGGCAGTTAAGACAGTTATGGCACGTAAGCATGATTTCCTAAGCTAAACAGGATGGCTACATATACTAGTACTACTCAATTAAAGGAAAACTTAGATATTCACTTAATGAAAACGGGGTTTTTCAACAATTAGCACGTGTATGCGCTCGTCACCTCACGTATACGACATTTATATAACAACAACACCAAATCCTAAGGGAGTTCCCTCACACATGGTTAGGCAAGCCACTTATCTAGAACCAAGCTCAAAATCAATTCGAACTCACGCTCTTGCCACGAGTATCCAACTCCGAGTGGCCCAAATCTAATCAAATCAATTACATAACGTAAATATAGTTACAAGCAACTAATTTTGCTAATGAAATCAAAGCTAGGGTAACAAAATAAAAAAAATACCGAAAAGTCCTCCCCAGGTCCATGTTTCGGAATCGGGTAAAAATCACAAATTATGAACATCTACTCACTCACGAGTTCACTCATACAAAAATATCCAAAACCGATGCCTAATTCCCACTCAAACCTCAGATTTTCAATTGGGGAATGTTTTCTCCATTTTCTAAAATTCCACCCTCAAATTCCTTAATTGGATAAAAAATAAACCAGTAGATTAATGTAATATGATCAAATCGAGTTAGGATTAGTTACCCAATAGCTCTCCTTCAAAATCCCACAAAACATCGCCTCCCACCGAGCTCCAACTTGAATTTTGTGTTATGAAATTTCAAATCCTCAAAATCTCCTTTTCTGCCCAACGATTTCTGCTTCTACGCTCATAGGACTGTATATGTGGTCCCGCTTCTGCGTTTGAGCTCCGCACCTGCGGAAATTCATTAACTCCCCAAAACTCCGAACCTGCGCTCATTACTTCGCAGATGCGGCACCGCTTTTGCGGCTCTAGCGTCGCATTTGCGACCACTGGTCCTCATGCCTAAAACAGCACCTATGACCCCTTCCTCGCTTCTGGGGGGTTGCACCTGCGGGTTTCCTACCGCATGTGCGCAAACACCAGAACCAGCCAACTTCAGATTTTGCTCCAGTCCAAATTTTTATCCATTAAGCATCCGAAACTCACCCGAGGCCCCCAGGACCTCAACTAAACATACCATCCAATCCTAAAATACCATACGAACTTAGTCGAGCCCTTAAATCACATCAAATAATGCTAAAACCACGAATTACCCTCCAATCCAAACTTAATGAACTTGAAATTTTAAAATTCTGCAACCGATGCCAAAACTGTCCAAGCCACGTCCAATTGACCCCAAATTTTGCACACAAGTCATATTCAATACTACGGACCTACTCCAACTTTCGGAATCGGATATTGATCTCGATATCAAAAATTCCACTATCGGCCCGAAATTCCAAAAGTTCGGCTTTCGCCATTTCAAGCCTAAATGAGATACAGACCTAAAAAATACAATACGGACACGCCCTTTAGCCCAAAATCACCCAAAGGAGCTAACGAAATTGATGAAATTCCATTCCGGAGCTCTCTTCACACTGTTCCGACTACGGTCCAAATTCTAAGATTTAAGCTCTTATTTAGGGACTAAGTGTCCAAAATACTCCGAAACTCACAATGAATCATCCCGGCAAATCACAATAGCAGAACAAGACACGAGGGAAACAGTTAACAGGGGATCAGAGCGTTAATTCTCAAAACGACCAGCCAGATCGTTACAACTTTTGTCTAAACAACGGGACACATGAGTTCTGACATGTATTCCCTTGAATATAACAACATACTCTCCAACTTTTTCGTGAATTATTTTTATAATTATGGAGAAGTCACTTAATTTTAAAAGTGTTGGTAGCACCTTATCTTGTATTAGGTATGATCTAGATAATACTCCGAGATTTTTAGTAAAAGTGGAATGATTTTGTTAGAGAAATTAATATTCTAAATTATGTATCACGAACATTGGCTTGTCATGTCCATTTTCCATTCGGTTAATTGGACAATGTTGGTTCATTGCTTTTATGCCATACTTGTGTCTCGACCGTCTTTTGAAACTGCATGCTTAGCCGAATCGGATCGGGTCGGTTCAGCGGCAGTATATAACATCGTGTGTAATGTTTACATTAAAAATTCAACATATTATTTAATAAATGGAGTAATAAGTTATTGAAAATTTGAAGGACATATCATCATACATTCCTACTATATTATAAGTGGGAGTATTTTAAGTTAAACTTAATTTACAAAATTACCCATAAAAACTTGAGTGACAATCCTGCCCTTAAACAAAAATAATTCCTTCTATTAAATTACATGAATATAAAAGACAATTTCATGTGCATTGAATCTTTAGGTGCATTGAGTTGGATGAGTGGGAGAGAATTGTTTCGTGTGCCAGTAATTATGGGGGAGGAGTTAGAGTCTAAAAGACAATTTCTTACCTGGGTAAATGAGGGAGGATTTAGAATAACACCTTTTCACATTCTAATTCTTACTATTTGTTTAGTTCTTTGAGTTTCTAATGGTACTTATAGTAATAACTATGTCTATCCAGATTAAAAAAATTAAGGATTAGGTGCTGCTCTATGAAATAGTTCAATAAATTTAGAGTCTATGTGTTTGGCTCAAAAGTTAAGAATATACTTTGTAAGCTAGAAAACAATCGAAAATATGAAAGGGTAAATCGTAATCAAATATAATAGGCCCAGAGATGTAAGAATGATATTATTGTTGTAGATCTAATATTGTAAGATGATATCATGAACTCAAGAGAAGATGTTCGTTAGAGATACAGATAGAGAGAGAGTAGGAGAAAATGAGAGAGTTGTATTATTCAAGAATAACATTGATGCCTTATTACAATGGGAAGATCCTCTTTATATAGGGAAAGGCCGTCCTTGGAATAATAATTAAAAAAAATACAAAAAAGTGGTCGACGTCCTCCTAGCGAAGACGCCGAGTTCTGATTGACGTCGTCTTCATCCTTACGTCCGAGCCGTACCCTTCGGCGTAGAGACGTATACTTCTGGGCGTACCCTTCGACATAGAGACGTATAGGACCAAATTTGACCCCATATAGTTAGTCCCTCCGCTCGTTGGAGGCGTATCCAGTAGACGTCTTCAATAGGCGAAAATGCAGATCTCGTCTTTAAAAATTTTTGACCTTACTATGGGGGCGATGACGTAAGTGAGGGGAAATTTATGGCATCGTTAAGCCGTCGACGCGTGGCCCCCTTTATGAAATGACTTCATTGCCCGCATGCGTCATAATTATACTTGCTCCTGAGGCGGTTCAGGGGCTGATGTGATGTTTTGGTTTCCTGCGCCCGTTTTGAATCATGCCTCTTTGATTTCCGTGCATCCTAACCCTATAAATAGGGGGAAGGTTCAATCTATTTTATCTTTTGAACCTTTGAACTTTTTCTACTTCCTATTTCATCTTTATCTCTAGTAATTGCTATCTCGTGCGAGGCCCTTCCATTTCTTTTGAAACCACACTTCTTATCGTTAGAGCTTTGTTTCTCATAGAAAATATCATGACAAAACGTGGAAAAATTAGTAAAAGGCCAAGGGTAATGCCCCATCTAGGGTAATACCCCGTCTAGGGTAATACCCCGTGTAGGGTTCCACCATCTTCTGGTGGTGAAGGGGAAAAGGTGGAGAAGGCCCTTGTTCCTCTTAGTATAGACAACGTCCTCCCGAAGGAGATACATGTTCGTAGGGATTTTGCAACGAGGAGCCCAGCCCTTCCTTGGGAGCACAGCGAGTTATTACGATCCAACTTGGATGAACTTTGAGAGACGTACCATATTCCGGGCCACGTGGAGATGGTGCCGGCCGGGACGGACTATGCAAATGTGCATCGGACTGGGTACTGCACATTCTATGAGTACCCATTCTTGATCGGTTACAGTCTCCCAATTTATCCCCTGATGGAGGAGCTTTGTCATTTTTACAACGTGTGCCCGGCTCAGCTCACTCCCTACACTTTGAAGGTGTGTCGTATTATGACTACCTATGCGGCCAGGGCTGAGTGTAGCGTCTCGGTCCACCACCTCTTACATTTATTCAGCCCCGGTTACCTGAGAAGTACCATACTGCAGTTGAAAAGTCGTGGCACAAGGGGCTTGGTTGTTAAAGCCGACGACAAGACTAACCGCCATTTTTGGCATAAATTCTTCTACATATGGACGGAGCACCTGGTGTCGAACCCCGAAGGGTTCCCAGAAAGATGGAATCCAGAACTTAAGTATTTTTACTTGTAGAATTTCAAGACTGTTTGCGATTTTGACCGTACGGCCATTGTGATTTCTTTTGCTTTCTCCCCTTTTTGCAGCGAGGGCTTATCCACCTCGGTTCATTGAAAGTATTAGGTCGTGGGTGGAGAGAATGATTCCGTATGCGGAGGAATGCCGCACCTGGGCTGCGTTTCGTGAACGATACGGCCCACCAGGTAACTCTTTGATTATGGTTTGGGGGGTTTTCTTAGGTTTCGTTACCTGACTTATTTGTGTTGGTGTGAGCACATAATTTTTGCGCTATATATGAATTATTCCCAAAAATTTAAAAAAATAATTTCTTTCATTATTTTGCAATTTTATGAATTTTATGTTATTTTCTGTTAATTGTTGCATTTTATCTATGCATTTTTAATTCATATAAAAAATATAAAAAAACAAAATATTTGCATTTAGGATCTAATTTCATATTTTAGGATTAATTAGGGGTTAATATATTTTAGAACAAAAGATGAAGAAAATAACAAAAATGGTCCTCTTTGCATTTTTAGTTTAAAATTGTCTTAGTTTATTTTTAGATTAGGAATTTGTGTAATTGGAAATTAAGATATATAATTTTAGGTACAATTTGGTTTTTGGTTTTTAATTTGCATTTTTATAAAATAAAAAAAATATAAAATACAAAATTAAAACAAAAGAAGAATAAGAAAAGAAAACAAAGAAAATAAATTAAATTTCGGCCATGAACATTTCAATTCAAAAAGACCAAAAAATCGGACCCAAATAACACCCATGCCCAGGCCCAATTTAGCCCCTGACCCGGTCCAGTCCCCAGCTCACCAATCGACCCTGTTCGGCCAATGCTTGATCCTAGCCGTCTAGGTTAGGGGATCTAACGGCCAGGAAGCCACTCCCACTTAATATATAAGTGTTCGAATAAGCAACCCCCCCCCCCCCNTCCGGTGGCGGCGTTTGCCCTTTTCTTGCCCAAATTAACACCCTGACATCCCCTCTTCTCCCTCATCTCAAATCCAAAATCCATTTTCCCCAAACCCCGCCCAAACATCTCCAATATTCGATTGAAAACTCCGGTCAAGAAATAAACTGTCCAGAATTCCCCAAAAATCACACCACAAAATCCCCTAACCTCCCTCTTCCTAAATCTGTGACTATTTTCTCTCGAATCTCACCAGGCCATCTCAAATTTCGAATCTAGGGTTTTCAAATTTTAGCTTGTTTTGGAGTTTTAAGAGTTCGGTTGATTTTTAATTAATGTTATAAGTTTTATTTTGATAAAATAAACCTATAATATTTATTAAAAATCGATTCAAAAATCAATCAAGTTGAAGCACGAAATCTGTGAGTTTTTTCGAGTTCTTCTTATTTCTTTGTTCAAGGTCTGTTGTGTTCTCATGATTGTTAATTGCTGTTTTAATTTTCGTTTAGTTAACCTTGGTTCTGATTCTGAGTCTATTTTTATTTTTTGTTTGATTTTCATTTTGATGCTTGGGTGATTTAGTTTAATTTGGTTCCTGATTCCAATTTAGTAATTTCTTTAAGCTTAATGGTAGTTTTGTTAGTTCAATTGTGATTATGATTTTTTTTTTGTCGATGTAGTAGAGTCTGTTTTCATTCATTTCAGTATCACTCTTATAAGGATAATGGATCTTTAGGCATTTTTGTTAAGCATTTGTTTGATTTTATTCTGTATTTGATAGTTCTTTTATTAGTTATAGGTAATTGGTTATAGCTGAATTAGTGTTGATTAATCAGACTCCAGTTAAAAGGATAGAGTAATGGTGACTTAGGAAAGTAATTGTAGGGGGTATTCAGGGGTATATGGGTAATTGGAGTTGGATAGGAATGTTATAGATCACACTAGAACATCTTAGATTCTTCTAGAATGAGATTTTAGTGTACATTTCAGTAAACTTAGGGTGCTTCCTTGAGTAACAAGCTAAGAAATAAAGGATTAAAACTGAAAATGAATAGGGACTAATGTGTAAAAATTGAAAATTGAGGCTGCACCTTTTGTGCCTATAAAAGGGCATGACCCTTACTTCATTCAGAAGTTTTAGAGCCTAAAATTCCTCTAAAAATACTCTTCAGCTTTTCAGATCTGAAAATTCAGATTTCAGATCAAAATCTTCTTCTAGTTCTTAGTTTCTAAAAAAAACCAAAAACAAACAAAATTCAGTAGAAAAAAAACACACTGTTTTATTCAATTTCATAGTTGGTTTCTAGTTTTAGTAGCTGAGTTGCATGTCCTAGTTTAGCTTTCTGGTAATTTGAAGCTTCAGAGATATTCCTGGTTGGTTTCGAGTGCTTTAGGGCTCATTCGAGTTGGTTTTTAGTTGATCTGGTAACTCTGTGTGATTTCAAACATTTTCTGGACTTCTGGATCTAGCCTGGTCTGTTTTTGATCCTTTGCTGTTTGTATTCACACTGCTGGATATTGCTTAGTATCGCTGCTACTCGATTATTGTATCGGCTGATTTCTTCTCCTCATTTTGTTGTTCTGTTTCCAGGTATTCGTCTCAACCTTGAATGATGTATGAAATGTCAAGCGAAATGTAGATAAATTGGAAGAGAAATCGAAATGCAATCAGTTTTCTTTCCTACCTTAGTTCGCGTGAGTTCATTTCATTTTCAATTTGAATGTTAGGCCATGTTAGATATGTGATTGTGATATTGAGATTTGAATAATTAGAACTTGTTATAATTTGTATAACTTGGAATGATTAGGACTATTTGAACTCTTGAGCTTGTGATGTCTCATTTGGTGATAGTTGTAGTACTAAGTCATTTAATATCATTCAGTGATGTTTCAGTTTAGTTTAGCTGATTTTGCTTTCATTAAAACGTTAGGCATTGGAGATTGAGTTGGAAATCACAGAGTGTCTTTGTAAGTGATACTTAGACTTTTAAAAAAATCAAATGATTCCTCTTTTCTCTGTGTGATATGAAAAAGGTCATTGTATATAGTTAAGCAGTAACATTAGAATCAATACCTTCTAAATAACCAGACTAAAAATTGTTATTCTGGCTTAGCATCATTCAACTTAGTAACTAGGTTTTGCATATAATCTAGCTTCTGTTTGGACATCAATGAGTCTTTGCCTTTCGCCTCAGGTAAAACCAATTGTTCAATGCATAAACATCATTTTGATCATCTAACACCCTCTAATTTGCTAGTTTATTGGTTCAAATTTGTATAAGATTGATTTGCCAGGGCTGCGCTTATTTGTGTTATTTTGGAGATCCAGTTTTGGGAAAATTAAAATTCCCACTGGAACTGGGTATCGAATTGGCCTTAGGAATTGAGGCCTCAAAGTATTTCCGCCCAGACTCGAACTCTGGTGTGTTCAGCAGCTGCAAAGGAATTTAAATTGGGCCTTCTTTCAAGGGCCTGGTTTACGAGGAGATAGAAATTGTTGGCGTTGGACTGTTATGCGCCCTGTAGGCCCAAACTCACGTAAGAGTTGGCATGCTCTGTCAAAGTATAGTGAGATTAAATCGAGAAGTAGAAATCACCATCAATAGAAGAATTTTAAGACCTTTTAGGATGCCCTTTTAAAACAAAATGAGATGAGCCTCGCCAAATAGAACATATAAATTGCGAGGCCCTCAATAAATATTGTATTAAAATACTTAGACTTCGGGATAGGCCGTTTAACGAATTTTCCGGCCTTCCATAAAGATAATAATGCGTTAGTCGCTTTAGGCGCGTTTTTAATAATCTTACCTTTTTAAATACGGGTGCACATTTATGTGAGCCAAATCCAAATCTCAACGAAGTCGAAATGTGTCAAAATTGCGGGTGCATTTATGTGACGCGATTCGGGACATGTTTTCACGACGTTGCAATTCTCTTAAAATAAATAATAATAATAAAAGCGGTTCAAAGCTAAAGGCATAAATCCAAAAACATGTACTAAAATCAAAAACATAATCCAAATATGACAGGTGAGCGACCGTGCTAGAACCACGGAACCCGAAAATGCCTAACACCTTCTCCCGGGTTAACAGAATTCCTTACTCGGATTTCTGGATAGCGGACTGTTAACAGAGTCAGTAATTTCCTCGATTCCGGATTCAACCAGTGACTTGGGATACCATAAATCTCCCAAGTGGCGACTCTGATTTTAATTAAATAATCCCGTTTCGATTGTCACTTCAAGTTGGAAATAACTCCCTTTATTATACCCTTCACGGGGTGTGGTAGCGTAAAAGGAGGTGTGACAGCTCTAGCGACTCTGCTGGGGATACAAACTCAGAACTTCGGTTCAGGGTTTAAGAATTGGAGCTTAGAATAATTGTTATGTTTCCCTTTATCTGATTTTCCTACAGGTTTCCTGCTAAATGTGCTAATGCTTTACCACTTTCATATTATTTGAACTGTATATATAAAATGTGTCGAAACCCTTCGCTTCTCACCTCCGGGGATGTGCTTAATGGTTGAGACTCCTTATTATGTCAGTGTCATACCTTGAACTAAGAAAGAGGCCAGACAAGTTACTAAGTCGGACGATCCTGCGGGTCCCCGATATGTAGCCCCCTCCTCGACTCGAGTTGTCCGCTCGGGTACACAGTCTAGAACAAATACCCAGGTTTTGAACCTAGAATAACTTAATTCCTTGCCGGATCCCTAGTAGGAGCGCTTATCTGCATCACGTTTATATGACTTAGGGGACTCAACACAGGGGTTGGGTCCATCTAGGACACGTAACCGAATATGAAAACGACCACCCTCATGCATCCGACATGTTGCATGTACATTTATTTGTCTCGGACCCGCATGCTGACCGGCTTGAATATTTGGAAAAATTGAAAAAAAAGAGAGAAAGGAATAACAGTGTAGAGAGTTAATTACTTGTCTTAGAAAAATAACCAATGTCAAAATAGAGTCGAAACTCTGCCGAATTTTTGAGGAAAATAAAAAAAAAAAGGGAAAAAGGAAAATTTTGTTCTTTAAAGAAAGGTTTGTTTGTCAATAATAAAAGACAAAGTAAACAAAAGAGTTTTATTTTCAAATAGCATGTTGAAAAGAAAATATTAAAAGAGTCTTGTTTTTCGAAATAGTGTATTCGTCAAAAGGGTTTTGTTTTCAAAAATAGTTAGTTTATCTGCCCGAACTACGCTGGTTTGATTCTCACCGGATGTGAGATACGTAGGCAACCCTCATCGGGTCCAACCACCCCTTTTGCAAAAATAACCAAAAATACCAAAATTTTGATTTTATCCAATAAGTCGGGTGACGCCATTCTTGTTGAAAGATAAGTCGAATGTCCCTAAAAGTGTGTCGGAAGACTGTTTCTACAAGAACAGCCACCCCGAGTGATTTTAAAACGGTTTGCGAGCACAGCCTTAAAATCTCCCTTTCGGAAGTGCTGAAAGGCCGTATTTGCAAAACTGAGTCTTTGTTTTCTTACAATAAATATTTTTGAAGGATAGCCACTTATCATTTTTTTTTAAAAGCCAAAATAAGCCATTACATGGCCAGTTTTCTTTAAATAGTCACAGTTGACATAGAAACCTTCTCAGTCTTGTGCAGGCCTACGACGATGCCGAGTGATGCCACGCGGGCCCCAGGATGTGAAGCTTTGATGCACTCTTGATCTAGTTTTAATCATCGAGTCTGTATTTTGTTGTTTTTAGTCTGCTTTTGTAGTTTCCATTCAAGAAAAACAAATAGTCTAGTATCTCTTGTACTCGGCGTTTACTAATGAAATTTGAAAATCCCAAAAATTATCCCTTTATTTTTGCATTTAATTTGCAAGAACTACGCTTGGTCTGATTCATGCGGGGTCATGATACGTAGGCAATCCCCATAGGATTCGACCATAACCAAAAGAAAAAAGAAAAAAGGATAAAAAAGAGAGGAAAACCACAAAAAGGCAATAACGGAAATTTTTAACAGTCAATTTAGTAATGAAACAATGTTGAAGATGTAAGGACATTCGAGGGAAACAAGTAAAGGCATTTTAAGATCACTTCGAGCCCAAATCAAGTGAAACTGGGGGCAGATAAAACATAAAGAAATACTGTTGAAATACATCGTGCCGCATCGGTTTGAAGCCAAGGCAAGTTTGCCCCAAGTCTACAGGGACCGTTCATGGTACCGAGGTTGTTGTCCAATAGGTGCTAGGTAATTGACAAGTGTAAAAGGCAAATGTGTGGATATGGTTACAAATTCTGGTGCAATCAAAAGATGTTACTTATGTTTTCCTCAGTTTGTTTAATTGTGTAGTTTGTACTTGGTATGTTTTGGAGATTGGAATGACGAAGTCATATTGTTCTGCTATCCAAACACTATATCCTTTGTTACCCCTTTGAGCCTCGGTTGTTTTCTTGCATACCCCTCTTTCGGAATCAATAATAAAACTCGTAAGCCCGAGCGGGGAAAGTAAGTGGAGAAACAAGAGAAAAACAACGAAAAAGAAAAGAAAAAGAGAAATGAAGAGAAAAGAAAACAAAAAAGAGTAAAGAAAAATAAGAGAAAAGAAAAAGAAAAGAAAAAAAGAAGAGAAAAGAAAAAGAAAAGAAAAGAAAAGAGAAGGAAAAGAAAAGAATGAAAAGAAAGGAAAAGAAAAGTGGAAGAAAGGAAAGATCACAACAACAAAAGTAGTCGCCTGAACTACGTTCGACTTGATCCCGAAAGGGTACGTAGGCAGCCTCTCTCTGAGGTTCAGTCACACCAAAACAAAAACCCAAAAGTCCCCGAAAAAGAAACTGGGGCAGAAGTTGTGGTTGTTGTGAGAAATCTAATTTCGAAAGTTGTAATGCTGAACCCACGTCGAATTGTTTTTTAGCCTTTGATACCCTTCTTTCTATCCCCGTCCAAAAGCATGCATTACAGTCCAAAGAAAGACCTTCTGATCAGTCTTCAAGAGATGCCAAGTCAAGCGAGTAGAGGTGAATCATATCAGGGGCAATACTCCGATCCAAACGAAGAAAATAAGAAATGAGAGAGTGTTGTTGATGAGAACCCCCACGGGCACCCCAAGGCAATGAAAGCTGAGAGAAATCAAAATGAGAGAGTCTTATTGGTGAAAACCTTCGCGGTCACCATAAGGCGACATTGAGACGAGAGAAGACTAAAATGAGAGAGGCTTGATGGTGAAAACCCTTCGGGCACTGTAAGTCTAATAAGGACTGTAAATTAGATCAAGCAAGCGGAGCATTGAAGCCCAGTTTCACGACAAAAAGGTACAACAAGAGCTGAACATCAGATTTGCTAAACAGAGTAGGCTGCAGGTGCATGTCAAGGTCGATAGAGTCAGTATCCACATCTGATGGTTTGCTACTCTTTAGGTTTCTTGTTAAGAATCGTCTTTTTCCATTACCCTTTACTCTATTCCTCCCACCTTGTTTTACTCCCTCTTCCAAGGTCTATTGTTCAAAACAAGTGAGAAATGACTTCAAAATCTACCACCAAGCTTGCAAATTAAACAAAATAGGATCTAGTGAACACATCAAGGCGTCAAGTCAGGAGAAAACAGCAAGCACAATGAGTTGGCCACAATCAACATGCTTTGGGATTTGTGTGAAATACAAGGGCGTGGTACATATCAGTTCAGGAATAGTGCAACAGATGGAGGATGTTTGGTGAACGGATCAGAGATATTCTCCGTATTAAGGGTAATAAAGAAAGTGGTTAGTCAATAAACAAGCAAGATCCTCGAGTGGGAATCAGTTGTCATGGAAAGTGAACAAAAAAAAAAGGAAAAAACAAAAGAAAGTGAAAGTTTACAATTGGAAATAAGGAAAAAGCCGGGATGACGCATGCGAGCGATCAAAAGCTGTTACCAATATGTTAAACCCCCTAACGCTAACGTGCTGGTTTCATTTTGTCATGTCATTCTAGAAAGGTGATTGGTTTGTGGTTTTAAGGTGGTAACTGCTTTTTACAGCACAAGGACAAAAGGCAGTTGGCATCCTGGCAACCCACACCTACAACACCCGGTCAAAAGACAAACTGAACATAACAGGACAAGAATCAGACACCAGTATCGTGGACCCGTCAAAAGAGGTAGAAGTGGTAGACGTCAAAGCAATGAAGGAAGAGATGTATAAGTTAAGACAGCAGATAGCTGAGATGCATCAGGCCTGGGCTAAAGGTCAGCCGGTGCCAGTTTATCCTTCCAATCCAGCATATCTCCCACCTTTAGCTCAGTCTCAGGAGCCTCCTCCTGCTAATGCATCTTCACCTTTCCCTTTGTACCAACAGAGTTATAGCACCACATCCTATCCTCCCCAAGCTCCACCACCCAAATAAAACCCTCCTCCACCAATCACCCTTGTCTTCGTGGTGCCTCCACCTGCCACATTGCAAAGATCTTCCAGTGAGCTATTATTTCCAACTCATGACAGCCAGTACTACCCTCCTGAGCCTACCTTTAAAGCTCCTGAGCCATATTCCTACACTCCTTACCTTGAGACCCCGGTGGAAACTGACAAGCCACTTAAGGACCCGGAAGCAGGAACAGATGTTTCAAAAAGTAAAAAGCATGGAGCAATCCTTCAGGAACATGCGGGGATTGGGTGGCCAAGTCAGTGTGGCCTACAAGGATTTATGCTTATTTCCTGATGTCCAGCTACCAGCAGGGTTCAAGTTACCAAAGTTTGATTTGTATGATGGACATGGTGATCTTGTAGCCCATTTGAGGGGAGTTTGCTGTAAGATAAGAGGAGCCAAGGGAAGGGATGAATTATTGATGGCATACTTCAACCAAAGTCTAAGTGGCGTAGCCTTGGAATGGTACACGCGGCAAGATCATGCTCGATGGTACACTTGGGATGATTTGGCCCAAGCATTTGCGTGCCATTTCTAGTACAATCTCAAAATTGTCCCGGACCGTCTATCACTGACTAAAATTGAGAAGAAGCCTGGGGAAATATCACAATTCAAGGCAACAACGCAAGAATTCCAGTGGAATAATACAAGTTCGAGGCAACACAAGAGCAAGTTTGAATACATAGATATGACCCTTTCGTAATTCATAGATCATAGCTTAGGCTAGCCTTTTTTTATTTTAACACGGTGTAATAAGGAGGTCAGCGAGCAGTAGCAGCTGCAATAGTAGTGAAATCATAGCTCCTGGTAGTCCCAGCTATCAGACATTCCCGAACTACACTGACCTGATTCCTTTTTAGCCAAGGATATGTAGGCAACCTCCGAAGCAGAATGCGGTCAACATTTTAAAAATGCTTCACACGGAATATTCGAACGGGCAAAAATCGCTCGTTTTCGCTCACTTATCTTTGCACGAAAACTCTTCGTGTTTCTAGGCAAAGAGAGGCAGCTGTGAGCACGTGATTATTGCCCTATATATGAATTATTCCCAAAAATTCAAACAAAATAATTTCTTTCATTATTTTGCAATTTTGTGAATTTTATATTATTTTCTGTTAATTGTTGCATTTTATTTGTGCATTTTAATTCATATGAAAAATACAAACAAAAAAATATATTTTCATTTAGGATCTAATTTCATATTTTAGGATTAATTAGGGGTTAATTTGTTTTAGAACAAAATATGAAGAAAATATCAAAAATGGTCCTCTTTGCATTTTTAGTTTAAATTCGTCTTAGTTTGTGTTTAGATTAGGAGTTTGTGTAATTGGAAATTAAGAGATATAATTTTAGGGTCAATTTTTGTTTTTGGTTTTTAATTTGCATTTTTATAAAATAAAAAAATATATAAAATACAAAATTAAAACAAAAGAAGAATAAGAAAACAAAAAAAGGAAAATAAATTAAATTTCGGCCATGAACATTTCAATTCAAAAAGACCAAAAAATCGGACCCAAATAACACCCATGCTCAGGCCCAATTTAGTCCCTGACCCGGTCCAGTCCCCAGCTCACCAAACGACCGCGTTCGGCCAACGCTTGATCCTGGTCGTCTAGGTTAGGAGATCTAACAGCCAGGAAGCCACCCCCACTTAATATATAAGTGTCCGAACAAGCACCCTCCCAGTCGTTTTCATCATAGACTAACGCTCAGAAATCCTAAAATCGTGCCGCCACCAATTTCCACTGTCTCCGGTGACGGCGCTGGCCCTTTTCATGCCCAAATTAACACCCTGACATCTCCTCTTCTCCCTCATCTCAAATCCACAATCCATTTTCCCCAACCCTGCCCAAACGTCTCCAATATTCGATTGAAAACTCCGGTCAAGACACAAACTGTCCAAAATTCCCCAAAAATCACACCACAAAATCCCCTAACCTCCCTCTTCCTAAATCCGTGACTATTTTCTCTCGAATCTCACCAGACCATCTCAAATTTCGAATCTAGGGTTTTTAAATTTTAGCTTGTTTTGGAGTTTCAAGAGTTCGGTTGATTTTTAATTAATGTTATAAGTTTTATTTTGACAAAATAAACCTATAACATTAATTAAAAATTGACTCAAAATCAATCAAGTTGAAGCACGAAATCAGTTAGTTTTTTCGAGTTCTTCTTGTTTCTTTGTTTAAGGTCTGTTGTGTTCTCATGATTGTTAATTGCTGTTTTAATTTTCGTTTAGTTAACCTTGGTTCTGATTCTGAGTCTATTTTTATTTTTTGTTTGATTTTCCTTTTGATGCTTGGGTAATTTAGTTTAATTTGGTTCCTGATTCCAGTTTAGTAATTTCTTTTAGCTTAATGGCAGTTTTGTTAGTTCAATTGTGATTATGATTTTTTTTATCTATGTAGTAGAGTCTGTTTTCATTCATTTCAGTATCACTCTTATAAGGATAACGGATCTTTAGGCATTTTGTTAAGCATTTGTTTAATTTTATTCTGAATTTGATAGTTCTTTTATTAGTTCTTATATTAGTTATAGGTAATTGGTTATAGCTGAATTAGTGTTGATTAATCAGACTCCAGTTAAAAGGATAGAGTAATGGTGACTTAGGAAAGTAATTGTAGGGGGTATTCAGGGGTATATGGGTAATTGGAGTTGGATAGGAATGCTATAGATCACACCAGAACATCTTAGATTCTTCTAGAATGGGATTTTAGTGTACATTTCAGTAAACTTAGGGTGCTTCCTTGAGTAACAAGCTATGAAATAAAGGATTAAAACTGAAAATGAATAAGGACTAATGTGTAAAAATTGAAAATTGAGACTGCACCTTTTGTGCCTATAAAAGTGCATGACCCTTACTTCATTCAGAAGTTTTAGAGCCTAAAATTCCCCCAAAAATACTCTTCAGGTTTTCAGATATGAAAATTCAGATTTCATATCAAAATCCTCTTCTAGTTCTTAGTTTCTAAAAAAAAAAACAAAAACAAACAAAATTTAGTAGAAAAAAATAAAAAACACACTGTTTTATTCAATTTCAAAGATGGTTTCTAGTTTTAGTAGCTGAGTTGCATGTCCTAGTTCAGCTTTCTGGTAATTTGAAGCTTCAGAGGTATTCCTGGTTGGTTTCGAGTGATTTAGGGCTCATTCGAGTTGGTTTTTAGCTGATCTGGTAACTCTGTGTGATTTCAAACATTTTCTAGACTTCTGGATATAGCCTGGTCTATTTTTGATCCTTTGTTGTTTGTATTCACACTGTTGGATATTGCTTAGTATCGCTGCTGCTCGATTATTGTATCGGCCGATTTCTTCTCCTCATTTTCCATTCTGTTTCCGGGTATTCGTCTCAACCTTAATTGATGTATTAAATGTCAAGCGAAATGTAGATAAATTGGAAGAGAAATCGAAGTGCAAGCAGTTTTCTTTCCTACCTTAGTTCGCCTGAGTTCATTTCATTTTCAATTTGAATGTTAGGCCATGTTAGATATGTGATTGTGATATTGAGATTTGAATAATTAGAACTTGTTATAATTTGTATAACTTGGACTGATTAGGACTATTTGAACTCTTGAGCTTGTGATGTCTCATCTGGTGATAGTTGTAGTACTAAGTCGTTTAATATCATTCAGTGATATTTCTATTTAATTTAGCTGATTTTGCTTTCATTAAAACGTTAGGCATTGGAGATTGAGTTGGAAATCACAGAGTGTCTTTGTAAGTAATACTTAGACTTTTAAAAAATCAAATGCTTTCTTTCTTCTCTGTGTGATATGAAAAAGGTCATTTTATCTAGTTAAGCAGTAACATTAGAATCAAAACCTTCTAAATAACCAGACTGAAAATTGTTATTCTGGCTTAGCATCATTCAACTTAGTAACTAGGTTTTGTATATAATCTAGCTTCAGTTTGGACATCAATGAGTCTTTGCCTTTCGCCTCAGGTAAAACCAATTATTCAATGCATAAACATCATTTTGATCATCTAACACCCTCTCATTTGCTAGTTTATTGGTTCAAATTTGTATAAGATTGATTTGCTAGGGCTGCGCTTATTTGTGTTATTTTGGAGATCCAATTTTGGGAAAATTAAAATGCCTACTGGAACTGGGTATCGAATTGGCCTTAGGAATTGAGGCCTCAAAGTATTTCCGCCCAGACTCGAACTCTGGTGTGTTCAGCAGCTGCAAGGGAATTTAAATTGGGCCTTCTTTCAAGGGCCTGGTTTACGAGGAGCTAGCAATTATTGGCTACACGCCATGTAGGCCCAAACTCACGTAAGAGTTGGCCTGCTCTGTCAAATGATAGTGAGATTAAATCAAGAAGTAGAAATCACCATTAATAGAAGAATTTTAAGACCTTTTAAGATACCCTTTTAAAACAAAATGAGACGAGCCTCGCCAAATAGAACATATAAATTGCGGGACCCTTAATAAATATTGTATTAAAATACTTACACTTCGGGATAGGCCGTTTAGCGAATTTCCCGGCCTTCCCCAAAGATAATAACGCGTTAGTCGCTTTAGGCGCGTTTTTAATAATCTTACCTTCTTAAATACGGGTGCACATTTATGTGACCCAAATTCAAATCTCAACGAAGTCGAAATGTGTCAAAATTGCGGGTGCATTTATGTGATGCGATTCAAGACATGTTTTCACGATGTTGCAATTCTCTTAAAATAGATAATAATAATAAAAGTGGTTCAAAGCTAAAGACATAAATCCAAAAACATGTACTAAAATCAAATAAATAAGCCAAATATGATAGTTGAGCGACCGTGCTAGAACCACAGAACCCCGGAATGCCTAACACATTCTCCCGGGTTAACAAAATTCCTTACTCGGATTTTTAGATCGCGGACTGTTAATAGAGTCAGTAATTCCTTGATTCGGGATTCAACCGGTGACTCGGGACACCATAAATCTCCCAAGTGGCGACTCTAATTTTAATTAAATAATCCCGTTTCGATGTTCACTTCAAGTTGGAAATAACTCCCTTTATTATACTCTTCACGGGGTGTAGTAGCGTAAAAGGAGGTGTGACAGCTCTGGCGACTCTGCTGGGGACACAATCACAGAACTTCGGTTCAGGGTTTAAGAATTCGAGCTTAGAATAATTGTTATGTTTGGCTTTATCTGATTTTCCTACATGTTTCCTGCTAAATGTGCTAATGCTTTACCGCTTTGATATTATTTGAACTGTATATATAAAATGTGCAGAAACCCTTCTCTTCTCACCTCAGGGGATGTGCTTACTGGTTGAGACTCCCTATTCTGTTAGTGTCATACCTTGAAATAAGAAAAAGGCCGGACAAGTTACTAAGTCGGACGATCCCGCGGGTCCCAGATATGTAACCCCCTCATCGACTCGAGTTGTCCGCTCGGGTACACAGTCTAGAACAAATACCCAGGTTTTGAACCTAGAATAACTTAACTCCATGTCGGATCCCTAGTAGGAACGCTTATCTGCATCACGTTCATATGACTTAGGGGACTCAACACAGGGGTTGGATCCGTCTAGGACAGGTAACCTGGTATGAAAAAGACCACCCTGATGCATCCGACATGTTACATGTACATTTATTTGTCTTGGACCCACATGCTGACCGGCTTGAATATTTGGAAAAATTGAAAAAAAAAAGAGAAAGGAATAATAGTGTAGAGAGTTAATTACTTGTTTTAGAAAAACAACCAATGTCAAAATAGAGTCGAAACTCTGCCGAATTTTTGAGGAAAATGAAAAAAAAAAGATGAAAAGGGAAAAAGGAAAATTTGTTCTTAAAAAAATGGTTTGTTTGTCAATAATTAAAAAAAAAGAAAACAAAAGAGTTTTATTTTCAAATAGCTTGTTGAAAAGAAAATATAAAAGGAGTCCTATTTTTCGAAATAGTGTATTCGTCAAAAGGGTTTTGTTTTCAAAAATAGTTAGTTTATCTGCTTGAACTACGCTGGTTTGATTCTCACCGAATGTGAGATACGTAAGCAACCCTCATCGGGTCCAACCACCACTTTTGCAAAAATAGCCAAAAATACCAAAATTTTAATTTTATCCAATAAGTCGGGTGACGCTATTCTTGTTGAAAGATTAGCCGAATGTCCCCAAAAGGGCGCCAGAAGGCTGTTTCTATAAGAACAGCCACCCCGAGTCATTTTAAAATGGTTTGCGGGCACAGCCTTAAAATCTCCTTTTCGGAAGTGCTGAAAGGCCGTATTTGCAAAACAGTGTTTTGTTTTCTTACAATAAATATTTTTGAAGGATAGCCACTTGTCATTTTTTTTTAAAAAGTCAAAATAAGCCATTACATGGCCAGTTTTCTTTAAATAGTCACAGTTGACATGAAAACCTTCTCAGTCTTGCGCAGGCCTGCGGCGATGCCGAGTGATGCCCCGCGGGCCCCAGGATGTGAAGCTTTGATGCACTCTTGATCTAGTTTTAATCATCGAGTCTGTATTTTGTTGTTTTGAGTCTGCTTTTTTAGTTTCCATTCAAGAAAAATGTACTAAAATCAAATAAATAAGCCAAATATAACAGTTGAGCGACCGTGCTAGAACCACAGAACCCGGGAATGCCTAACAACTTCTCCTGGGTTAACAGAATTCCTTACTCGGATTTCTGGATCGCAGACTGTTAACAGAGACAGTAATTTCCTCGATTCGGGATTCAACTGGTGACTTGGGACACCATAAATCTCCCAAGTGGCGACTCTGATTTTAATTAAATAATCCCGTTTCGATTGTCACTTCATGTTGGAAATAACTCCCTTTACTATACCCTTCACGAGGTGTAGTAGCGTAAAAGGAGGTGTGACAGTTGGCAGGTCGGAACGCCCCCAAGAAGAAGAAGAAGAGCGTCGTTACCTCGCCTGGGGCGAGGACTGACTCTGAAGACGAATACGTACCTTGTGGCTCACCCAGTGACGGCGTTTCGGAGGTTTCTCAACCTAAGGTTGCGCCCGTGGCTGCATCCACAAGTGAAGCAACTCTTTCACCGCCATCCCCACGGCCTGTGGAGGAGACTTCCGAGGGCGAGGAGCCGCCGGAAAGGAAAAGACGCCGGTTGATGACTGGTAAGGGTATAGCCACAGAAGATGAGGGGGCGAGTGAGCCCCGTCGGGAGTCAAGGCCAGTTTTTATGGCCGATGCCATCCGTTCTGGGAGGTCGGCTTCCCAAGGGAGGGAAGTTCCTGACGCCACTCCAGCACATGGTCCGAAGGGTGGCTCGTCGCCTGCCTGCTGAAGAAGCGAGTGATGGTGAGAGGGTGGACCCTGAGGTCGCCCCCGCGGATGCAGATGCACTAACGAGAGGTCCAGGCCGCGTGGGGATGACGGTGGGTGGATCTAACCGCTGAATTCTTATTCCAGGCGGGTATGACCTATTGCAACACAGCGAGCAGGTCGCAATGGATATTACCCTGCTATGTGCGGCCGTTGAGCGCGAGATGTTAAAAGGTTTTAGCGATGGGGATTTATCTCGGAGGGTTGCTGGCGCGGCCTTGCAGGTATATTTCGATTTTCTTCATGTATCGTAAAGTGAACTTTGGTGCATACTGACTTGCCTTTTCTCTTTTTCCTCTTCTTTAGACTCGCATTTTGGAGATAGATAGGGGTCGGCAAGCGCAAAGGAAGGCCGCCACCTTTAACAAGGTGGTAAGGAAGTATCGACGATATCATGCCAAGCATCAAGTGCTGGCGGACCTACTCAAACAGGACCCGCAATTTCGAGTTTTTTGTGAGGGCTTGGAGCAGTCGGAGGCCCAGCTGAAGCGAAGGGTAGTTGAGCTGGAGCAAGTTGATGACCAGCTGATGGCCGCTTTGGCTCGAAATATTGAACTGGAGAGTCTTCTCTAGTCAAAGGAAGATGAACTGGAAGTTGTCCGTGGGGTAGCGGCAAAAGCTGCTGATTTGCGAGCCAAGGTCGCCGCCCTGACCGCCGAGCTTAATGCCAAGGCGGCTGAAATTGAGGCACTTAAGCAGACTGTTGCGTCCAGGCCCGATGAGGGTGTGCATGGTGAGGCGCGGGAGATATGGGTGTACGCCGAAGCTAAGCTTGTCGTGTTCGAGGAGTTCTTAGCTGCGGGCCGAGCTACTGAGGGGGAGGTTCAGGATCAGCAGCGTATAGCTCAGGTCGCCCGTGAAGCTTGCGGGTATAGTTCCGATTCCCCAGACCGGGCAGGCTATACTTCCGAAGACGTTAACCGTCTATGCTCCGGGTCTTGGATCTCAGCAACTTATCAGGCTGGGGGTGGTAAACGGAACGACGGATCGGCGGGGGGTGGTGGACGGGATGGCGGATCACCTTAGGACTTGTAGTCACTTTGTTTTGCTATTTTTGGATATGTAAATGGGTCCTCTTGTACATGTATTTTTGGATGATAATGGAAGTTATACTTTTTCTGTTACTCTTTTCTTTTTGTGTCTTTTATTTTTGGTATCTCGTCTCCGCAGAGTGGATGCTTTCTTGTTTGTAAGGTTCTTTAGTATGCTTCCCAAATGTCGCTTGTGTTATCCGCCGATAGGAAGCGGCTTTAATTAATAGTGGAGTTGTTTTGTCTGCTACTTACGTGCATTGCGCCGTAATCGAACAGGGTTGGTAACCATTGACGACGGCGGCCTTAGCCATAATATTGTCGATGGCCTTACCCATGTATGTAACTTTGACTGTCGTCGAGTTGCTCATTTGTCGTAGTCGAACTGGATCGACTTAGTGACGATGATGGCTTTATCCTTTTGTATGTTTAGGGGCGGCCTTGGCCGTATACGTAACTTCGACTGTCGTCGAGATACTTCATTTATCGTAGTCGAGCTGGGTCGACTTATTGACAATGGTGGCCTTAGCCATTTACACGTTGGAGATGGCCTTAGCCATGTAAGTGACTTCGATTGTCGTGGAGTTACATCATTTGTCGCAGTCGAGCTGGGTCAAATTATTGACGACGGTGGCCTTAGCCATTTACACGTTGGAGATGGCCTTGGCCATATACGTGACTTCGATTATCGTCGAGTTACTTCATTTGTCGCAGTCGAGCTGGGTTGACTTATTGACGACGGTGGCCTTAGCCATTTACACGTTGGAGATGGCCTTGGCCATATACGTGACTTCGATTGTCGTCGAGTTACTTAGTTTGTCGTAGTCGAGCAGGGTCGACTTATTGACGATGGTGGCCTTAGCCATTTACACGTTGGAGATGGCCTTAGCCATTCTTACATTTTAGATGGCCTTAGCCGTTCATACATTGGAGATGGTCGTAGCCGTTCATACATTGGAGATGTTCGTAGCCATTCATACATTGGAGATGGCCTTAGTCGTTCATACATTGGAGATGGATGTAGCCGTTCGTACATTGGAGATGGCCTTAGCCGTTCATACATTGGAGATGGCCTTAGCCGTTCATACATTGGAGATGGCCGTAGCCGTTCATACATTGGCGATCATACTAGTCCAGTCCCTTTGTCATGCCAGTCAGGAAGGCGTATGGAGTGGCTGGTGTGATAAACTTGTTTCATAAGTATCCCCGGGTGTCCCCTCTGCCGCCTCATTAAAAACCTCCCTGAGAAAACCCAATTGGGACAAAACTCGGGTAAGAGAAAAAGAGTGCGACTCGGGAGGCGCCTTTCAGAAATGGAAATACTTGAGGTGGGCGACATTCCCATTGTTTTTGAGCGTTTTTCCTTCGATTGTCTCTAATTGAAATGCCCCTTTATTTGTTGCTGCTGTGATTTTGTATGGTCCGTCCCAGTTGGTGCCCAGCTTTCCTTCGCTTGGGTCTTTTGATGCCAACATTTTGGCTTTGAGGACATAGTCACCCATTTTGAGTGGTCGTATTTTGGCCCTCTTGTTGTAATACCTTTCGACTTGTTGTTTCTGGGCCACCATTCTTATGTGGGCCAATCCTCTTCTTTCCTCGGCCTCATCAAGGTCTTGAAGTCTGTTCATGTCGTTCTCTGCTCCGCTTATATGCGAATACCTCAAGCTTGGTTCGCCGACTTCGACCGGTATCACCGCGTTAGTTCCGTAGACCAGTGAGTATTGTGTTTCTTCTATAGAGGATTTGGGCATGGTCCAGTGTGCCCATAGCACTTCCGGTAGTAGCTCAGGCCCTAGCCCTTTGGCGTCCTCAAGCTTCTTCTTCAGTATGTTTAGTATCGTTTTGTTGGACGACTCTGCTTGGCCATTCGCGGAGGGGTGGTATGGCGTGGAGAGTATTCGCTTAATATTCCATTTGTCGAAGAACTCTGTTGTCTTCTGGAAGATGAACTGTCGTCCGTTGTCGCAGGTGATTTCTTTGGGGATGCCGAAGCGGCAGACGATATTTTTCCATATGAAAGCGATCACTTCCTGTTCACGTATTTGGGCGTACGCACCTGCTTCCACCCACTTGGAAAAATAGTCAGTTAAAACTAATAGAAATCGTACCTTTCTCGTCCTGCTGGTAGCGGACCAACTATGTCCGTTCCCCATTTGATGAAAGGCCAAGGGGAAGTGACTGAGTGGAGAGGCTCTCCTGGTTGGTGTATTATAGGGGCGTACTTTTGGCATTGTTCACATCGGCGGACATATTCCGCCACGTCTTTTTTCATAGTTGGCCAATAGTAGCCGCCCCGTATTAAGCAGCGCACGAGGGCGCGGTTGCCTATGTGGGTGGCGCAGTGACCTTCATGTACTTCTTCGAGTACTGGCGTCGTTTGGTGCGGCGCTAGACACTTAGCTAGGGGTCCGCCAAAAGTCCTTTTGTAGAGCTCGTGGTTTATCAGGCAATACCGGGCGGCCTGTACGCGGAGCTTCTTGGCTTCTTTTTTGTTAGGTGGGAGTGTTCCATCCTGCAAATAGGACACAAACTAGTTGCGCCAGTCCCAAGTCAAATTTAAGGAGAGTACCTCAGTATGATCAATGGCTGAATGAAGGAGGGTGACCACGCTTTTTTTGTCGAAGTTTTTAGTAGCTACGGCCAGTTTTGCTAGGCCGCCTGCCTCAGCGTTCCGCGCCCTCGGAACTTTTCAAAGTGGCACTCGTCGAGCTCAGTCATTAATCTGTGGATTTCTGACTGGTACTTTTACAATCTCTGCTCCTTGATTTGGTAAGTCCCGGTGACCTGGTTCACTAGGAGTTGGGAGTCGCAATGGAGAACGAGTCATCGAGCTCCATACTTGATGGCTAGTTTTATACCTGCAATAACAGCCTCATACTCGGCCTCGTTGTTAGTCATCTCGGGCCATCGTATGGACTGGCAAATTATTTCGCCCGTGGGGACCTCAAGAACGAGTCCCAGTCCCGATCCCGAGGCATTAGCGGCGCCGTTAGTGTAAAGAGCCCATAGGTCGGTGTTGGAGGGGGCACGATGTGCCTCTTCTTCCGCCTCTGGCAGTATCTCTGCGCTGAAATCAGCTACGAAGTCGGCGAGTACTTGCGACTTGATGGCGGTTCTCGAGAGATACGAGATATCGTGCTCGCTGAGCTCTATGGCCCATCTGGTGAGCCTGCCTGATAACTCAGGCTTATGTAGGACGCTTCTCAAGGGGAAGGTTGTTACTTCTTTTATGGGGTGGCATTGAAAATAGGGTCTGAGCTTCCGTGAAGCTACGACCAATGCCAGAGCTAATTTTTCAAGGTGTGGATACCGTCTTTCGCCGTCCACTAAGGTTTTGCTAATATAGTAAATAGGGGATTGTGTACCTTTGGTCTCGCGAAACAAAACTGCGCTGACGACGACCTCAGATACAGCCAAATACACCAGCAGGGGCTCGCCCGGATTTGCTTTGGCCAGTAGTGGTGGCGAAGATAGGTACGCCTTCAGTTTTCTCAAGGCTTCAACACATTCCTCATTCCACTGTAACCCATTATCCTTTCTCAGTACATTGAAAAATTTGTGGCATCTGTTGGAGGATCGCGAGATGAATCTAGATAGGGCGTCTATTCGCCCTGTTAGCTTTTGCACCTGTTTTTTGCTGTTCAACATTTCAGGTATTGCTTATATCGCCTTGATCTGATCTGGGTTGACCTTGATACCTCGTTGTGATACGAGAAATCCTAAGAATTTCCTTGAGGCTACACCGAAGGCGTATTTCTCGGGGTTCAGTTTTATCCCGTACCTCCTCAATATTCCGAAGGCTTCCTTCAGGTGGTCGATGTGATCCTCTTTTCTTGTTGACATCACCAACATATCGTCGATATAGACCTCCATAGTCTTATCGAGTTTCTCCTTGAACATCTTGGTGACTAGTATCTGGTACGTAGCCCCTGCATTTTTGAGCCCGAAGGGCATTACCTTGTAGTAGTAAGTCCCTTGATGGGTGATGAAAGTCGTCTTCTCCTGATCCTCTTCGGCCATCATGATTTGATTGTAGCCGGAGTAGGTATCTCGGAAGCTCTACAGCTCATGTCCTGCGGTGGCGTCGATTAATTGGTTGATGTGAGGCAGTGGGAATGAATCCTTCGGGCACGCTTTGTTCATATCGGTGAAATCTACGCATATTCTCCATTTCCCGTTTTTCTTTTTGACATGACGATGTTGGCGACCCATTGGGGGTACTTTGATTCCCCGACGGAGCCGTTGGCGAGTAGTTTGTCTACTTCCTTGCTGACCGCTTCATTGATTGCAGCATTGAATTTCCTTCTTATTTGTCACACGGGCGGATATAATGGCTCGATGTTCAGCTTGTGGGTGGCGATGTCTCGCGGAATCCCCGGCATATCTGAATGGGAAAAAGCAAATAGATCTGCATGGTTAGTTAGGAATTCACGATACTTACTTGGGTTGGCGAGGCCGTGGCCGATGTAGGCTTTTTTTGCTGGGTCGGTGTCGTCCAATTGGACTGGGTCGAGATCTTCGACCATTGCTTTATAGGCTTCTATGATGTCGGGATCTCTAATGGTGTCTGCTACCGGGTCGACTTTAGTCCCGACACGGCTAATTGCTATGCCTCCGCACTCGCCCCCTTCAGTTGTTGGGTGCGTGCACAATCTTGAGCTATTTTGTAGCATTCCTAGGCGATGCGTGGCTCTCCCCTAATGTTGAATACTCCCCATAGGGTAGGGAATTTGATCACTTGGTAAAGGCTTGAAGGAACTGCTCGCATGGCGTGTATCCACGGGCGTCCTATGATGACGTTGTACGCCATTTCTTGCTTCATCACATGGAAAGTTGTTTCCAGCGTGACTCCTCCCACTAAGACGGGCAATGTTATTTCTCCGGATGTCCGTTCCACTACATTATTGAAACCAGTTAGTGTTATGCAGCGCGGTATTACCCTATCCTCGGGTCCCATTTGTGCAAGGACCCTTGGGTGGATAATACAGGCGCCACTTCCATCGTCGATCATGACTCTTTTAACATCCGTATCAGGGATACGCAAAGTAATAACTAAAGCATCATAGTGAGGGAAAGATAAACCGTCGGCATCAGACTTATCGAAGGTGATACTGTCTTCGAAGTCGTCATACCGTTCATGGGCGATGGTCCGCTTTAGTCTCTGTGTGTTGGCGAATTTGACGTGATTGATCACTGAGTCGTCGCCACCTCCGACGATCATGTTTATCATTCGTGTTGGGGAAGGCGGCTTTGGCGGCCCACGGGGTTGTTCCCGTCAGCGTGCAAAATTGATTTTCCCTTTGTCGCTGAGTAATTCCCTCAGGTATCCTTGGTTCAGCATTCTGACCACTTCTTGCCGTAGGCCTATACAGTCTTCGATTTTGTGTCCCCATTCTTGATGGAACTCACATAGGACGTTTGATTTCCTTGTGGCAGGGTCCGATTTCATCTTTTGCGGACACTGCACCTTGGTGCTTAGCTTTTCCAGTGCGTATACTATTTCTGAAGGAGACACGCAAAAGTTATGTTCGGATAATAAGGGAGGCGTACCTCTTTCGCTTCAGAGTGGGGCGACGTGGTGCTGTAACATGTCCGTATGTCTGGGTGGCGGATGGGAGGATCTGGTGTATGGCTGATGTCAGCCTCTTTTAGAGCGTGGGAGTTGTTCTCGCCGTCCTTCGTTGCGTCGATCTATCCTTGTTTCTGAGTGTATCACCGTTAGCTGTTGAGTTGGCCCATTGAGATCATCCTCGTCCGCTCGTACCTCGGCGCAATAGGCGTTGTAGATTTCCTCCTATGTGGTAGGGGGATATTTTATGAGGCGGCTCAACAGCTTCTTGGTCGCCCTCAAACCGTCCCTACTGCTCGTTCTGGAAAGCGGCGACCGACATACCTTCCGATACATTTGGCAAACTCATCCTTACCCTGTTAAACCTGGCTAGGAAGTCCCTGAGCCCTTATCCTGTGGTTTGTCTGATGGCGAAGATGTCGTTGACCCTTGCTTCCGCTTTCTTTGCACCCGCATGGGCGGTGATGAACTTATTCGCCATTTCCTCGAAAGTTGATATTGCCTTAGCTGGTAACTGAGAGTACCATGTCAATGCCCGTCCTGTCAACATCTCGCCAAACTTTTTCAGCAGCACCGACGGTACTTGTTCTTTTGATAGGTCGTTGCCCTTCACAACAGTGACGTAGTGGATCAGATAGTCCTCTGGATCGGTGGTTCCGTCGTACACCCTCAAGTAGGGAGGCATCTTGAAGGTCTTCGGGATAAAGTAAGGGGTAGCTTTTTCAGTGTATGGTTGTTCTACGAACCTTCCCACGTCACATTTCGGTAGCAACTTAGGAGCTCCGGGGATCTTGTCGACCCTCTCCTGGTGTTCCTTTATTTGGTTGCGGAGTGCCTTGTTTTCGTTTTCCATTTCTTCCATCTTCTTTAGGATAGTTGTTAGCGTACCATCGTTGATCTGTGCCTCGATGGGCTGGTTATTTACTTGTGTAACCTCAGGTTCGCCCATGGCAGTGGTTGTGTTTACTGTCGGTACACGTCTGATGTTGCCTTGCGGTGATTTCTCAACCAAGCCACTTAGGGTGCTTGTTAGCCACTCTTCCAGTAGCTTTTTAACCATCGAGGGTGCTTCTTTAGCAGCAGATGTGGAAGCTCCCTTTTCGTGCAAGATCGTCAGATCTTCGGATGGGGAAGATGAGATCTATGCACCTGCTGTGATGCTGGCGGTTGCATTTGTGATGACATCATCACTGGCCTCGTTGAGAGGACCAAGAAGATTGGCTGTGACACCCACTATAACTTTCGATCTAGTGTTGTTTTCGTATGGTGTAGAGAAAGGTAGTTGGTTAATCTCTAGGTGGATACTATGATTTTGATTCTCGAAATCCCCACAGACAGCGCCAAATTATTTGGCTCAAAAGTTAAGAATATACTTTGTAATCTAGAAAACAATCGAAAATATGAAAGGGTAAATCGTAATCAAATATAATAGACCCAGAGATGTAAGAATGATGTTATTGTTGTAGATTTAATATTGTAAGATGATATTATGAACTCAAGAGAAGATGTTCGTTAGAGAGAGAGCAGGAGAAAATGAGAGAGTTGTATTATTCAAGAATAACACTGATGCCTTATTACAATGGGAAGATCCTCTTTATATAGGGAAAGGCCTTCCTTGGAATAATAATTAAAAAAAATACAAAAAGTGGTCGACGTCCTCCTAGCGAAGACGCCGAGTTCTAATTGACGTCGCTTTCATCCTTACGTTCGAGCTGTACCCTTCGGCGTAGAGACGTATACTTACTGGGCGCACCCTTCGATGTAGAGACGTATCAGACCAAATTTGACCCCATACACTATGTTTATTTCCAACTTACAACAATCTATTATTTGTTATGAAGTAATATTTAATTTTGATTCGTGCAGTAAAAGTGATATGACTGCACAAAAATAATTTGCTTCGAGGTTATGAAAAACATTACTTTAATAATTTTTTTCTATAATCTGTCTATGAGAAAAGTTACTTTTATTATATTTGAAGTCTATAAATGGCTTCAGATTTTATAATTTTGCAACTACTTTATTTGAGATTTTCACTAAGAAAATCTCATATTGTTCTCATAACTAATATCTTTTGTTGTTTTCATCCCTCATTAGCTCTAAATCAATTATATGTTCCAGATTTAAATTTTGGTGTAGGGAAGAGTCCTACCTCGCGAATGTAAACAAAGTATATTATATTTTGTCCTTTCTCGTAATTACTAAAAATTGCTTCTCAAAAATTAAAAAATAAATGTTGTATGTTTTTTTTAAACTCATTATTTTGGCTTATAATGTCGCTATGACTTCACCTCCAAATATGAAGATTGAATTACCAAATTGTGTATTAAAAGTTTTTGAGAGTTGTATAATTATATTGTTCATATGTATATTGTTATGTGATTAGTGTTATATATTAGTTGTTAGAGTAGTATTAGTTAAGTAGTTAGTGGCAGTTAGTTGCTAGCTCAGCATATGTATATATTTACTCAACACAGTAATGAAGAAAGCCAAGCTTTCCATTTCTCCATTCTCTATTCTATCTTCTAATGAAATCTCTCTCCCTCAGAATATTCCAGAAGGACTCCATTGGAGCTCAAGCTTGAGCTTAAAACTCATATTCAGACCATATCTTAACATGGTATCAGAACGGGTGAAGCTCATCCCCAATTATCCGTCTTCATCTCCGGTCATTATTTCCTATTTGCTCTTCTCGTGATTCTGCTTCTTCAATCAAGTCGAATTTTGCCCTAATTTTCTTCAAATCGCAAAATCGTCGGTCAATTCTTCAAGTTTCTCCTGGTGTTAGTATATAACACATACTCATCGCCATATTAGATTAGGAAAATTCATCTGTTGGTAACACTGTTGTTCCAGGTGCGACGAACATCAGAATAGATCCAAGTGATCCTCTTTACCTTCATCGTTCGGATAACCCTAGAGCAATGCTCGTTTCAGTTCCTTTCAGTGGAATTGGATACAAATCTTGGAGACGTAGTGTAATGCGTGGTTTGTCCGTAAAAAATAAACTAGGTTTCATAAGTGGAGAGTGTAAGCCACCAGAATCCCAATATCAAAGATTCAGACAATGGGAGCGATGCGATGATATGGTAACCTCTTGGATTCTAAATTCACTTTCTAAAGATATTGAGGATAGTGTAGAATATACTAGCAATGCTGTTGAGCTGTGAAAAGAATTGGAAGATAGATATGAGCAAACTAATAGTGCCAGACTATACCAAATCCAAAAGGAGATAAATGATCTGTCTCAAGGTGTGTTCGACATTACAAGCTACTACACTAAGCTGAACAAGCTATGGGAAAAGCTAAACACTTTGAGTAAAATGAGTCATTATAGTTGTGCCTATACATGTGGTGCTAAGGAGAATATACACAAGGCCGAGCAGAATAGAAGATTGATACAATTTCTTATGGTACTCAATGAGGTCTACACTGTTGTGCGATGTAGCATCCTTATGATGAATCTACTACCAAATCTTGCACAAGCCTTCTTATTATTAGTTCAGGATTAAAAACAAAGAGAAATTAAACCAAGTAACCAAATGCTACTTGAATCTGCCTCCCTAAATGTCAACACATCAAGACCTGGCCCTTACAAGACCAATTATGCTGCTAATAACAATTCAAAAGGAGGCAATAGGCCTCGTCCTTTCTGCGACTATTGCAAAAGGTTGGGATATATCAAGGACAAGTGTTATAAGTTACAAGGGTACCCACAGAATTTTGGAAATTCATATACTCAGAATTCAAATAGAGGACAGAATTTGAACCAAACTGAGAGGTTCAACAAGGGAAGAAGAATAGTGGCCAGTGTGCAGGGCACTTCCTCTGAAGCAATGCCAACAGGAAAAGATGAATCAGAAGATGGAAATGAAGGGGGGAAAATCAATATATCTAAGGAACAGTATGGATAGATCCTGAGCTTGCTACAACACTTTCAAATTGGAATAGGAGGAGAAAGTTCCAGTTGCACAAGTCATGCAAATGATGCTGAGAACTTTGCAGGTATAATAGCCTGCACCTCCTCCATTGATTTTAGCAAATTGTCCTGTAAGTGCTTCAGAAATAAGGCAGACTCCTGGATATTAGATTCAGGAGCATCCAACCACATGACCTTTAACTTGTCCCTCTTAATTAACATTATGACCTTACCATATCCCTTATTAGTAGTCCTCCCAAATGGATATAAGGTTAAAATAACACAAATTGGAAGTGTGACATTGTTTCCTAAGATCATTTTGCATAAAGTCATGTATATACCTTCCTTCAAATACAATTTCATATCAATTCACTTATTAACTAGTTCAATTCCTCAAAGCATAGTTGCCTTTACTGATAATATTTGTATTCTATAGACCCCTTCAACGAAGAGGCCTCTGAAAATTGGTAAAGTCAGTGATGGGCTCTATCTCCTCTGCCCAAGGTGTCTCAAGAACAACCATTCAAGGTCACCTGTAAATAATCCAAGGGCTAGTTTTGTTTCTTCTACTTGTTGCACACACACTTCACATTGTTTTCATCATTCCACTATAAATAGCTCATTGTCTAGAGGCACTTGAACTTCTCATTCTATTGTAAATACTTGTTTCCCAAATAATAAAGTGCAACCTTTCACTGTAAATGGTGCCAATTCTTTGATGTCCTCAAGCAGTGACATAAATGTGTTGTGGCACAATATACTGGGCTATGTACCCTTTATCAAGATGAAGGGAATATCTAGTATCCCTGTATCCTTCTCCCCAAAATAACCTTTCAGTTGCTCTATCTGCCCCATGGCAAGACAGGGGAGATTACCATTCCCAGAAAAATCCACTGATTCTACCAAAATATTTCAGCTCCTTCATGTTGACCTATGGGGTCCTTATCACATGCCAACCCATGATAATTTCAGATATTTTATCACTGTGGTGGATGATTACAGTAGGTCTACTTGGACTCACCTACTGGCCAATAAAAGTGATGCCCTTCAAGTCATCAAAAACTTTGTGTCAATGGTTGAAAACCAATTCAATACCATTATACAATCTATAAGGTCAGATAATGGCCTGGAATTTAACAATACAGAAGCCACTCAGTTTTTCCTCTGCAAAGGAATTATCCACCAAAAGACATGTCCTTATACACCACAACAAAATGGCATAATGGAGAGGAAGCACATGTATTTGCTAGAGACAGCCAGAGCCCTGTTATTCCAATCAAAATTATCGTTGAAATATTGGGATGAGTGTATCTTATGTGCAAGATATTTAATAAATAGACTGGCCTCTTCTCATTCCCAAGGCAAGTCACCATATGAACTACTGTATAAGAAAAAACCTACTTACTCACACATAAGGAGTTTTGGGTGCTTATGTTACCCTACAGTACCAAAAGTCCACAGAGATAAGTTTGAACCTAACCGCATGTTTTCATTGGATATCCCTTTGGGGTAAAGGGGGGACAAAGTGCTCAGTCTGGCCACAAAGAAAACACATGTATCTAGGGATGTCACTTTTAATGAAAATGTGTTTCCATTCTGCATGTCTAAGGATACTTTTTCATTCTCTCATATTGTACAGTCTATTCCTGTCATTGATTATGTGTCTAATGATGATGAGCATAGGCATACCAGTGTGCAAAATGATCAGAGGATTTCAAATGTCACACATCTAGATTTGTCTGCTATACCTCCATCTTTTTCCCCTAATGATATAGATTTGCCTTCTCCAGAATGTTTACCAAATGACTCACCAATAAAATCTACAAGCACACCTGAATGTGTCCTAATACCAAACAATCTCATAGAACACACAAAGTCCCTACATACCTAAAAGATTACATTCACACATTACCTCAACTCAGACCAAACATCAACACCAGTACTGCATCTCTATCTGTTAATGCCTTATCTTCTCCTCACACTTATACATCTGCTGAATATCCAAATCAGAACAAACAGCCCTGCCCAGTAAGAAGCGCTTACCATTACAAAGAACCTAATTCATATGAGGAAGCAGTTATATATCCTGCTTGGAAAACAACAATGACACAAGAGTTTAAGGCATTGCATGCCAATAATACTTGGGAACTAGTACCATTACTGGTAGGAAAACAAGCCATAGGATGTAAGTGGGTGTACAAAGTGAAGCATAGGGTAGATGGTAGTGTGGAAAGGTTCAAGGCCAGGTTGGTAGTCAAGGGTTATACCCACCAAGCTGGTATTGACTACACATAAACATTCAGTCCTGTAGTCAAAATCACAATAGTGAGAGCTCTCATAGCAGCAGCAGTGAAGAAAGGCTGGGACATTTTTCAATTAGATGTAAATAATATTTTTCTTTATGGGGATCTCCATGAAGAGGTGTACATGGAAGTACCACAAGGATTAGTGGTAGAGGACAAACATTTAGTATGAAAACTTAAGAAATCTTTGTATTGCCTCAAACAGGCAAGTAGACAGTGGTGTGCAAAAAATTGAGTGAAGCATTGTGTTGCAAAGGATATATTCATTTTATGTATGGATACTCACTTTTCTACAAGAAAACAACTTAATCAACAATATACGTGGCAGTATATGCTGATGATGTAGTGCTGATAGGCATGAACAAGGAAGAAATAGAAGAACTGAAGGCATTCCTACATGAAAGCTTCAAGATCAAGGACTTGGGCAGACTCCACTATTTTCTGGGGCTGGAGATATTGTATAAAGCTGATGGAATTGTAATCATACAAAGAAAATTTGTACTTGATTTACTGAAAAAGTATAACTGCATGGACTATAGCAGTCTTGCATCTCCTCTTGATCCATCAGTGAAATTAAAAGCCAAAGAGGGCATTGCAAAACCTGATCCCACATACTATAGAAAACTGGTTAGGAAATTAAACTTTCTCACCAATACAAGGATATACATAGCCTACAGTGTACAACATCTCAGCCAATTCATGCAAGATCCAAGAGAACCCCACCTGAAGGCAGCATTTCACTTACATAGATATTTTAAGGGTGATCTCTTGATGGGGTTATTCATGTCACAGGATCCAACATTTAAGGTTAGAGCCTATTGTGACTCTGATTGGGCTGCTTGCCCAGACTCAAGAATATCAGTGAGTGGGTACTTAGTTTTGCTAGGAAATAGCCCTATATACTGGAAGTCTATGAAGCACGAAACAATTTCATTGTCTTCAGCAGAGGCAAAGTACAGGGCACTTAGAAAGGTAGTAGGAGAGCTGGTGTGGTTGTGCAACCTATTTGAAGAACTCATTGTGCCTTTCAACAAACTAGTAGAAGTCTTTTGTGACAGTCAATCAACTCTACATATAGCACGAAATCCTGTGTTTCATGAACGAACAAAACATATTGAAGTGGACTGTCACTTTGTAAGAAGCAAGCTACAAGAGGGTTTAATCTCACTTCAGCATGTAACAACAGACAACCAATTGGGTGATGTGCTTACCAAGGTTCTAACAGGAGTGAAACATTCAGCTATATTGATCAAGTTGGCAGTGTATATGACACCTCCAACTTGAGGGAGGATGTTGAGAGTTGTATAATTATATTGTTCATATGTATATTGTTATGTGATTAGTGTTATATGTTAGTTGTTAGAGTAGTGTTAGTTGAGTAGTTAGTGGTAGTTAGTTGCCAGCTCAGCATATGTATATATACACTAAACACTGTAATGAAGAAAGCCAAGCTTTCCATTTCTCCATTCTCTATTCTATCTTTCAATGAAATCTCTCTCCCTCAGAATATTCCAGAAGGACTCCATTGGAGCTCAAGCTTGAGTTTCAAACTCATATTCAGACCACATCTTAACAAAAGTAGAGTGACCATTTATCCTTCACCCAAAATATTCTTATATTAAATGAATAATTTCAGACGTATTTTTTAATTATTATTTTACAATAAAAAACTTTTCACATTCATCTCTATATAATCACTTCATTAACTAATACACTAACCAAACTAACTTAGCCATCCTCTTTGTTGGTATTGAAAAGAAAAAACTTCTTCCTTAGTATTACAATCCGTAGGATACGAGGAGTTACATTAAGTAAATTAATGCTAATTAATTCCATTAATAATAAATATGTGAAAGGGAAGTGTATTGGTCGAAATCTGACCACCTCGACCAGGCTGACTACGACCTTATTCTTGCAACCGTATAGTAGGAGCCTAAAGAATCGGCCACATTCCTCTTCTAAGACGGCTGACATATTGAAGACAACGATGCCTAGCCACGACAGAAAGCTCCACTGACCTAGATATGTCTAGTAACATTAGGGGCGAGAAAGTTTCAACTATATATAAGCCTAGAGAAATTCATCAAGAGGGAGGGAAAAAGAGACTCTATGAAAGAAGAAAGAAAGAAGAAAAGTCCAAGGATAGTATTCCGGATAATGGGAATGATTTAAGCCTTTCCCTTCTTCAATTGTAAGCCTTCCCCTTCATCCACGGATGAAAAAGGCAGCAGATAATCTCAATAAGAATTTTGATATCCTTTTCTCCTTACATGCAATCCTTATTATTTAACTTTTCGATCTGGTATCAATTAAGTTTGACTACGATTTACCCCTTCATCTTTGATTGATTTGTCCAAAAGGTTCAATATTTTTTGAGTCAAACAATTTGGCACTGTTTGTGAGGATTTCCTAGTGAAAACTCCTAGTTCTTCCCAGATCGAGGCAGAGAAACACGATCGTTCACCAAAAGAAACACGAGGAGAGGGCCCAATTTACGCGAGACATGGAAACATCGCGTTGAAAGAAGGGAAACAAAAAAGATTCACGAGGTCTAGAATGCCCCGCCCCATCAGCTTCGAAAATCTCGAACGAATCGAAAGGTGCTACAATCCAGCTTCCCCCTTCCCTCAAAACCGCCGGACAGAAACAAGGAACATCTCATCCCCATATCCCGCGCTTCGTCAAAACAGGTACATAAAATCCACACGAGTGAACGTACACAAGGGTATCTAGTTTGAGAAACCAGAAACTATTCCGGCCCAGCCGAAACCCTCCCGGTGGTGGTATCTCCAAGCTGAACGGACGAAGTCAAAAGGGAAACTACAATACGTGTACACCGCGAGCCTATGCAAAATATTTACACCTCGTGTCCGCAGCGTTGAAACACCAGATTCGAGCAATGTTAACCAAACCGGGAGTTCCATAAAAAGTACCCGACTTAAAAGAAAGAAGAAAGGTTCGACCTCGCTCGAACCACGACGGGCTTATATTTTGATAAGTTCGAAATAACGCCTTTAAGGCTAAGGGCCTTCACCATCAAAAAATAAGAAAGGTTTGACCTTGCTCGAACCACGACGGGTTGTTATTTCGATAAGTTCGAAAGAACACCTTTAAGGCTAAGGTCCTACGCCATCAAAAAAGAAGAAAGGTTCGACCTCACTCGAACCACGGCGGGTTGTTATTTCGATATGTTCGAAATAACGCCTTTAAGGCTAAGGGCCTTCGCCATCAAAAAAGAAGAAAGGTTCGACCTCGCTCGAACCACGACGGCCTGTTATTTCAATAAGTTCAAAATAACGCTTTTAAGGCTAAGGGCCTTCTCCATCAAAAGGCGGGTTATTATTTCGATAAGTTCAAAATAATGCCTTTAAGGCTAAGGGCCTTTGCCATAAAAAAGAAGAAAGGTCCGACCTCGCTCGAACCACGATGGGTTGTTATTTCGATAAGTTCGAAATAACGCCTTTAAGGCTAAGGGCCTTCGCCATCAAAAAAGAAGAAAGGTTCGACCTCGCTCGAACCACGACGGCCTGTTATTTCAATAAGTTCAAAATAACGCTTTTAAGGCTAAGGGCCTTCTCCATCAAAAGACGGGTTATTATTTCGATAAGTTCAAAATAATGCCTTTAAGGCTAAGGGCCTTTGCCATAAAAAAGAAGAAAGGTTCGACCTCGCTCGAACCACGATGGGTTGTTATTTCGATAAGTTCGAAATAACGCCTTTAAGGCTAAGGGCCTTCGCCATCAAAAAAGAAGAAAGGTTCGACCTCGCTCGAACCACGACGGGCTGTTATTTCGATAAGTTCGAAATAACGCTTTAAAGGCTAAGGGCCTTTGCCATCAAAAAAGAAGAAAGATTCGACCTCGCTCGAACTACGACGGGTTGTTATTTCGATAAGTTCGAAATAACGCCTTTAAGGCGAAGGGCCTTTGCCATCGAAAAAGAAGAAAAGTTCGACCTCGCTCGAACCACGACGGGTTGTTATTTCGATAAGTTCGAAATAACGCCTTTAAGGCTAAGGGCCTTAGCCATCAATAAAGAAGGAAGGTTCGACCTCGTTCGAACCACGACGGCCTGTTATTTCGATAAGTTCAAAATAACGCCTTTAAGGCTAACAGCCTTCGCCATCAAAAAAGAACAAAGGTTCAACCTCGCTCGAACCACGACACTACAAAAAAATAGTATTTAACGATGGATTTTAGCGACGAATTTATTTCCGTCGTTAATTAGCGACGGATTGGCTACGAAATAATAGTTTCGTCCCAAAAAAAGCTAAAAAATAGTTAGTATATAATATAGCGACGGAATAGAAAATTTATCGTTAATTATTGGCGCTAAATATTGGTGCCCTCAATTTACCTATGGATTTAGCAACAAAAACTGAGCGACAAAATTTATTTAACTACAGCGACAAAATTTATTTAAGTACAGCGACAGAATTAGCAACCAAAAATCTGTCGCTAGCCTTAATTTTTTTATCAAAGTTTTTTCAAAATCGTTGCTACGGAAATTTTCGTCAATAATGAACTCTTTAATGAAAAATAATATTATTTTTAGCGACGGAAGTTGAGCCGTAGCTAAATCCGTCGCTGAATACCACTTAATTATTTACCCTAGGTCACAAAATGGTAAAACATAAGTCTTTCTTCTAACAGAGTAGAAATGCTGGGAGCAAAATTAGGCGGCTGGGAGCAAAATCGGTAGAAGACACACCTTGAAGACAAGAACAAGTGCAAAAATCAGTAGCCAACGTGAATCTACGGTTTGTAGATGGCTTTAATTTGAATCTAAGACTTTCTTCTAATATTCTTTTGGACTACTATTATTTAGAGTTAAGTGAACTACAATTCCGAGACTCAAATCTGGTGAAAATATTGAAGTGGTGTACCTGAAAGATAACCTGGAGTTTTGTCAAAATTTGTTTTGCTATAGTCTATAGACAAGGTACAGCCGTCCACATATCCGTGCAAGATTTGATTAATTTTCTCATGAATTCAAGTTTCCGTAGTTAGTTTCTCCTGTCATCATCTAAGTTGGTAACTCTTTGTCATTGAGCAGCATACGTTTTTCGTTCTAAGCTTCCATATGTGCTAATTGCTAAAGCAGACCCCGTTTCCGTCCTAAATCTAGAGGTCTAAGTTCCATGCAATTCAAATAAAAGACCGTGAACAATTTACCTGGCATTTTGCTGGACTTTCTAGTCAAGACTGCCACTTTGGACCAAATTTGCTGCTTTTCTACAAATCTAGTCTGTTTCTTTTGATCTAAATTCCAAGCTTCTAGGATTTTTAAGCTTTGCATCTTTGTATCTGCTACTTACACAGATCCAACTCCTAACCAAAAACGCTTCAGCTCCTCACTCTTCCATCTTTGTATTCTTCAATTCCAACAAATATGTGGGTACTACACCTATGTTCCTGTATGGTTTCTGGGAACTGTTATTTTCACCTCCCACCTCCACCGGGACTCACACGGGCGGCTCTGTCTCCATTGGGGAGTATCGCAAGAGACTTTTAAGTATATCGCAACCTTAGCTTTATTGCAACTCCGAATTTAAAATTTCTTCTTGTTGGTGTTAAGAATTGCTTATAGTAACCTTAGCTTTCATATCGTCCAAAAGGAATCAAAATGTACCAAAGTTTTGCCAGTGAAAAATGTTCCCTTTGATACTTGTTATAGTTGACACTGTGAGACGAACAACAATAAAAGAAGAAAATGATTTTACATTGAAAATGATTCATCAGTTGTAGTTTTGCTCTTGCATTTATGGGTTCTAGGTGAGGTTGTAGTTGAACTCCTACCTTGTTGTTTCCTCCTGCTTGTATTTATAGTTGTTTTGGCCTTGTGTCTCGCTGATCCAGGTACTGATTTTAGTCTCAGATGATGTACTGTCATGTGATTGTTCTAGCATTAAAATCTGCCTCAATTTGTTCATCTATAAGAAGTGAATTCATAAGTAATTGTATGTATTGTTTGGACATTGTTCAAGTTCCCTGGATAAAGCTAACATATTGAATTGTGTACAGAGGTACAGACTAGTGTGTTTGCCTCGTTTCTCAATTGAAACCGCAGTACCTATCATCAGATGTTAATATCTAGGGCCTTAGGTGTACAGACAAGCTTTTGCCTTCAACGAATGCAGAACAATGGTATTGTTGCTGTGTACTCTGTTAGTTGTACAATTTTTGTAAGCTATAGAGGTACATCTAGTACTGTTCTTTTTTATCAGCTTTGGGTTGGCTATGGTGTAAATGTATGTTTCATTAACTCATTGTACAGTCATAAGGTCGTTTTAGCTAGCTGTAGTTTGCTTTAGCAAAAAGTTCACTGTAAAGAACCAAAATGTTACCTATAACCATTCATTTTTAGTCTCCAAATGTCTCGAGCTTTTCCTCTTTGATATATCAAATTGAATTACAGGGTTCAAATAAGAAATATCATAGTTTTGACGCACGTATATAGCTGAGTTGCCTTTTTATTTACTCTCTAGGGTAATTTTTCATATTTATAGGAAATAAGCTTCTGAATGATGGTGATTTTGAGCTTCAAAACCATATCCAATTACATTCTCTTTAATGATCTCCATCAGATATTCGTAGTACATATGAAGTCCGGACTAAGCAATAAAAATAGGTGTCTTATATTTTAAAGTCATAATCATCTCAATGTTTATCAATAGTAAACAAGAATTAGTCATTTGATTTTTCATTTAAAGCTCTTGTCTTAACTTTGCTAGTGCAGATTGGTGAGTTTGAAGAATGTGCACAGATCTTTAGTGGTTGCAGTTTTTTAAAGATAACCTTCCTCCTTAAGCTCTGGACTAATTGTTTCTTAAGATTAATGGAAGTTTCAATTGTGACCATAGCTTAGACTTTTAGACATGTTTATACGGGTTTATAGGCCTCTGATCTTTAAATCTGGTTCTACTATAGTAATATTTTCTATAGGGGTAAGACTTTTAGATGCCGGCCTGGGAGTGGGGGACTGTCTCCTCGTAGAACTAGGAGAAGCTATATATATTCTGAACCAACCTCATTTTTTATACTGCAATAATGAAAATTTGTTTGCTGTAGGCTTAGGCTCCACCACCACCAACTCCTTTCCTACACCATTTCATCTTTCACTGTTATTACTCTTGGCACGGGTATTCTTGTTTTTATCTAGTTCCTTTTTCTGTTGATTGTCCCATCTGTGAAGAATATTTCTTTGAATGAATTTGGATATTGTAACAATTTGCTCAATTATCGGTGTTTTCCAACTCCATCAATGCGCTTTTCATGTGGGGTGAGTTTCTTAAAAACACTTGCTGGTAATGTTGCCGTTAGACCCTCTATACTGATTGATGCTAGTGATAATATTTTAGACTTGTAATCATTTGTGGCTTTTCTTTATTATTTTGATGTTCAAACTCCTTTATCAATTAGTTGAAGATCACATGAACATTAATTGTGATACGTCAAACACCATCTAGTGCTGCACATTCAGAGAGTAGACATATTTGGTTTACTATGAAGTTTTTGTACTCAAATTCTCTTATTGTAACAATTCCTAAAGTCCCAAGTCTTTTAGTATAACATAATCAGAGGCTTCAAACCTCACAGCCTTGCATAATGTGCATATGCTAACTTAGACGTGCGACAAAATTTCTGGTTCTACTATAGTAATATTTTCATCCTTTTAAAAATAAATTTTTTTGTATAGGCTATTGAAAAGGGTCGAGATCCAGCACCAAACTAGTTACATTTGTACTTCCATACATATGGGCATGATGGAAAATCTTTTCTTGATGAGAAAGCTCGAATCGTGCATGTAAGTCCAATATTTTATAATTTTATTTACTACAATGTAAAAAGAGTATGAAAAGTATCCTCTTTGTTGGTTAATTAAATGCTCAACATTCTTAACTGTTTTAATTTCACTACTTATTACACCTCTATTACAGGAAAGATATCAGGAAATATTACAGGAACAAACACAAACTCAATCTGATATTGATAAATGAAAAGTGTATTACGAAGTCGCGGGAGGGGAAAAGAAGAGAAGAGTATATGGTCTTGGATCTCAAGCAAAATTTTACTATGGACCGAATCTTCGTGGATTTTCTTGATTAGATGCTTCATCGTCAATACCACCTTCGAGTGCTCAATCAACATCGAACCTGAATGAGTTAGTGATGCGTTTGATTCCTGCACTAACAAAGCACATATTTCCTGTGCTAATTGATCATATACTTCCGGTATTTACTGAGCAGGTGCGTGAAATGATTTCGTCACCCTCACTGACTTCTACTGACCACCCATCAGATGTGGTACCAACTGTTCATGCTCCTCCTTCTACTACTGTTCATGGGGTTCATCCATCGGTTTCAGATGATGAACTTAACCCCTAAGCCTTGTATTTGGAAGGTTTTTGTTTTGAACTTTATTGTTGGTGATAGGGATGATTCGCACCTTTTTGGTTCGGAAGCTTTTTTTTTTGAACTTTATTGTTGGTGTTAGGGATAATTCGCACCTTTTTGATTTGAACTTTATTATTGGTGTTAGGATAATTCAAACTTAATTGTATTAGCATATGTATTTTAATATCATTTTGGACCTTAAAGTATGTTAATTTGTATGATTTTTAGTTATTATTAAGGATATCTATTAATTTACTTACAATGTGCATGAGCAGAGACAATTTAAAATATTCAATAAAAAAGATCTAAAAGGGAAAAATATTACATCAGATTGCGACGAATATTTTTTATAACATAAATAAATATATAAAATAACATTGCGACAGATTGCAACAGACGATTTTAGTCGACAAATGAAAAGCTGAAATGAGTCTCAAAATGTTGGCGACGGATTAGCGACCGACTTTCTGTTGCAAAAGTATGTCAAACGACGAAATGCATTGTGAATTTAGCGACACAATTTTCTAATATAGCGACGGAAATTCTGTCGCAAATTGGAGCAACGGACAGTGTTTGTCGCTAGAATGTCGCTAATATTGCATCGGATTTCATTTTTCCATCGAAAAGAGCTTAGCAATGAGCAAATGAGCAACAACTGCTAATCCGTCGCTAATCCTGCTTAGCGACGGAAAAAGGCCCTTTAGCGACGAATTTGGGTCGTCATTAAATGCAGATTTTTTTGTAGTGGATGGGCTGTTATTTCGATAAGTTTGAAATAACGCCTTTAAGGCTAAGGGCCTTCGCCATCAAAAAAGAAAAAAGGTTCGACCTCGCTCGAACCACGACGGGCTGTTATTTCGATAAGTTCTAAATGTCGCCTTGAAGTCTAAGGGTCGTCGCCATCAAAAAGATAAAAGGTTCGACCTCACTCGAACCACGACGGACTGTTATTTCTATAAGCTTGAAATAATGCCTTTAGGGCTAAGGGCCTTCGCCATCAAAAAAAAAGAAAGGATTTGACTTCACTCGAATCACGACGGGATGTTATCTCGATAATTTTGAAATAACGCCCTTAAGGCCAAGGGCCTTCACCACCAGAGGAAAATGACAAGCCGGGACTCGTCAGGGGAGGCCCCCGTTTCGCACCAAAGTCACGAGTAGTTAAAACAAAAATTGAAGTACAAGATAAATAGCGGAGAAGAAAACTTTTTTTTAATGCAAAGTCATAAGTGCGGGCTACCACCGCTTACATATGGCCCAAGCCAACAAATAAAAAAAAGAGAAAAAAGAAAAAATGAAACAAATAGATGCCAACCAACAAACAAACTGAAAATAAAAGTGTCACGATCCATTTTCTAAACAAGCCGAGACCGGTACTCGATCACTAAACATGATCGAGCGAACCATCTCTGCTTATCAAATCTATTATAGTTCCAAACTTTATATGCAACAAGGCAATATTCTAACCAAATACTTTTGATTAATTCAAATATTTAAACAAATCAACTCCAAAACTTTATTCGTAGTAACTACTGAATTACTGCTAAGTTATATATATAATAAAAATATCTCAATCTCAACCCAATGACTATGTCTATGAAGCCTCTACTGATAAACCGACGCACTGCTCAGGATATGAGATGTCCTGGCCAGTTCTCTAAATAAACAAAGAAATAGCTAAATAAAAATGACTCTAAGGAATACTCCACGAACAAAAGCGAAACTCACCAATAGCACTGAAAGGGAAGGAAGTCCTAACTCGAAGTTTGCTCACCTGCAAATCCGGTTCCTACATTGTACTGCAGACCAACGTAGGTTCCCAAAAGAGAACGTCAGTACCATCCATTGTACTCAGTGACTCTCAACAACAGGGGCAAAACTTTAATAACATATACATTATGAGCAAAGGTTCTAAATGCATGTAAAACATAAAGCTTATAAGAATAATTCTAAATAATTGCATAATAGCAGTTTATGAATATTCTAAAAGAAATTCTTTTCTTTTTCTTTCTTATAAAAAAATACTTCACTTTATACTTTGGGAGTTCCAACTATCATGACTTAGTTCTGTCTCAGTCACCGTGTGATCGGCACGGGTTCGATCCCAACCTGATCGAATAGGCCCAATCCACGAGGTGCCACTCACTTCATGGTTCTCAGCGCTCATGTATCATACCTTAGCATGGCTAAGTAAATTCTCATCAACGAGACTCTCGACTCGTGTGGTCCCTACTTTGGCGCAAGTAGTTTCAGGAAGTCAACGCCTTGGTCAGGACCCTCGGCCTGGACGATGAGCCCTTCTCAGAATAAAGAATACGCCCAAAAATCTTTTCTTTCTATAATTTCTTCTTGTGACTTTTCAAGTCTAAATCTTTTCTTTATAGAACATCATGTACATGATCATATTGGTGTCCTTAAATGTAAAGCATGTCATAAGAATAAAAAAATATATAAAAATATTACTAAAGATTTTTTCTTCACTATAACAAAAAGGGGGTTTAGCGGCAATTATTTAGCAACAACAAATTAATTGCCGCTAATTTATTTATGGAAGGCAAATATTAGCGGCCAATAAATATTAACCGGCAATTATTATACTTTTAATGGCCATTCAAGAGAATAGGCAGTAAAACTATTGTTTTTACTTTTAATGTTGCCTCCAATTTTAATATTTCGCTAAATCATATCCCGCCTAATTATATTCCCTCTCAAAGTTTTTTTTGGTGTTAATCAGACCCAAATGGCATTTTGCCTCTTTACTCATTAGAACATGTAACGAACAGAGATGTGAACCATGGACAAAATAATAATCGTTGATTTCTATGGTGTTCACGGTGGTGTTAGATCTAAAAGTAATCAATGGAGCAACAACAATCAGAAAGTAGTTATTGACAGTTGCATCCCTCAATGGCAAGAATGCCGGAGATAGAGATACAATAACAGAAATGCAAAGGTCGCCGGAATAAATCTCTGACCATGTTCCAACAAAATCCAGCCAAAGCCCGGTGAGATTCGAGTCTGTTTCATAAACTGTAAGGATGTAAAACAAGAAGCAGAAGATTAGGCAAAGATGTAAGTCCAGATCTGTCGCTTTCATGGAGTTTGCCGGATAACATATACGTCACCTGAAAAATTCTTTTTTGGTCTAACTTGGTTAGATCCGGATTTATATACAGCTTATCTACTAATTAAAAGACGAAAAACAGAGGAAACATAGTCGCTGGAGTTCGTTTCATTCCATCCATATATGAAAATACCAGTTAGCAAACAAGACTACATTGCGAGTGTGGCCATTTGCATCCATTTCCTGTGAGCTCTCGACTTCGGTTGTCACCTAAAAAATTTTTTTTAGTAATTTTTCTTTCATTTTCTTTTGATCTCCACTTATTTTAAAACTTTATGCAGGGTGGAATGTGTGTATATGTCTGTGATCATGAAACATCGCCTCCAGATCTGTTTCTGTATATTAGTGCCTTTTAAATTACTTAAGGAGCTGCAATTCTATATAAACGAATTAGCAAAGCGATCTCTTTTTATGGTGAAAATTGATTTAGCCTCTATTCTCCTGTTTTTTGTCCTTTGAATGAATTTACCTGCATATGGTTATTTTATTGCTTAGTGTTTGGTTTCTTAGACTTTGCATATGCTCTTTTGTTTTAAGTCATTGTAAAGCACTGATATCCTCTCATTGCAATTCATCAAACACCTTGTCTATGTACTTTTTTGAGTTAAACCACTTTAGTAGAGGGTTATATCAACTCACCTCAAAACTTCTCAAGCCAATACGTAGGCCCCAGTCCAATTGACACAAGTCAAACAATCGATTCTACAACAACCAGTGCATTTTAATCAATTTTAAAGTACTACACCTAATTATGAAATGTATTGATGATATAGAGGAAGAAGGGGATTAGCTATTCAATTCTTACCTATTACTACTATAGGGTAATTAACAATAGGGAATTTTATATACCTGAGTTCAAGAATTAGTGATTTGTAAACAACCCTAGAATTTTTCTTTGTCTGCGTGAGTATTACATCTTCTGTTTCTTGAACAGAATGTCCCTCCTATCTTTCAATGGCTTTCACGCCTTTGTCTGCCAAGAGTCCTTATTGGATTAAGGCTCAGGTGCCTTTTTCCTTTTACTTCTCTCTTTTTCCCCCTTTTTTTGTTTTTTGTTTGTTTTGTTAACTAATATCTTATTATACTTACTTTTAACCACTAATAATATTAAAATTATTAATATTTCCCTAATTGTATATCTAATTTTTTATATATATATATATATATATATGCAAAAATAAAAATAATAGTAATAATTATAATTTAGTTTTATAATTAGCGTATCTTGAAACTTTTATAAATTTGAGGAGTGTTACAATCTTCCTTCCTTAAAAACATTCATCCTCGAATGTTGCTAGGACTTATTCTTAGGCTAACAATCATCCCTTAAGCCCTTGAACCTCTTAAGTTTTCTTAGCACTACTGATTCTTTCAAGGGACTCAAAATTTTAGCTAACTCCCTAAATTTTCAAAACTTTCGGCAGAGTTTTCCTTGTAAATTGGACTATCCAAAAATATCCCTGTCACAAATACCACAACTACATCAACAACAACAAAATATACCATAACAGGCCATTCATAGGCACCATACGCAACACATAAATTAATTACTCATACTCCGATAAGGAGGGACCAGAATAACTAACAAGAATCTAAAGCACAACCACTTTAGCACAAGTAAATCACTTTAATGAATTACATATACTACTGAATTACTAAATTACTACAACAACTAAGCATAATCTAGGAAGGACAGAAACACTTGCTAACTTGTATCTAATAAATGAAATATAAATGTCAAACCAAACTTAGGTTCACATACCTTTTTTCCTCAAATAAATTTTGATATTTATTTCTCATATCTTCCTCGACCTCCCATGTAGCCTCTTTTGAATCATTATTACTCCACAAAATATTTACTGATGCTAAATTTTTTGTTCTCAACTTCCTTACTTGCCTATCGAGAATTTCTATAGGTACCTCTTCATAAGTCAAGCCTTTTTTATTTTCTATGGTATCGGCAAGTATTATATGCGACTCATCATGAATGTACTTTCTAAGCATAGACACATGAAAGACAGGATGAACAGAGGACAACTCAATGGGTAACGCTATCTTATAAGCCACACTTCCTTTCTTTTCTAGAATTTCATAAGGCCCGATAAATCTAGGACTAATTTTCCCTTTCTTACCTCATAACTCCTTTTATTGGTGAAACTTTCAAAAATACCTTATCACCAACCATGAACTCTAACTCACGATGCCTCTTGTCAGAATAAGAATTTTGACGACTTTGAGCTGCTTTAAGTCCTTCTCTAATTAGTTGAACTTTCTCCAAGGCCTCGCAAACAAACTCTGGACCAATCAACGACACCTCTGCTGGTCCAAACCAACCCACTGGAGACCTACATCTCTGCCCATACAATGCTTCATAAGGAGCCATACCAATGTTGGCCTAATAGTTGTTATTGTAAGCAAATTCTATAAGTGGCAAGTGATCATCCCAATTACCTCCAAAATCTATAACACATGCATGCATCATATCTTTGAGAGTATGAATTGTCCTTTCTGCCTGGCCATCAGTCTGTGGATGAAAAGCGGTGCTTAAATTGACCTTGGTACCTAATCTTTTCTGAAATGCCTGCCAAAAATGCGCTGTGAACTGAGGGCCTCTATCAGATATGATTGAAACTGGAGTACCATACAATCGGAGTATTTCTTTGATGTACAATTACGCATATTGCTCTGCGGAATCTGTCATCTTTACTGGTAGGAAATGCGCGGACTTTGTCAGCCGGTCTACAATAACCCAAATTGAATCATGTTTACGGTATGTGCAAGGTAGACTTACTACGAAATCCATATTGATCATCTCCCACTTCCACTACGGTATCTCTATGTCTTGAACTAGGACACCAGGCCTCTGATTCTCGGCTTTGACTTGCTGGCAATTTAAACCTTTAGCCACATGATTTGCTACTTGTTTCTTCATGTCGTTCGACCAATACAAGTCTTTCAAATCTAGATATGGTAGCACCTGGGTGGATAGAGTACCTCGAACTATGAGCTTCCTCCATTATGGACTTTCTAAGACCATCTACATCGGGCACACATAACCGATCATTCAACTTCAAAACTCCGTCAATTCATAGAGTGAAAGCAGTGATTTCTTTGCTTCTGACTCCTTCTTTTAACTTCACTAAGTACGGATCTTCGTCTTGCTTAGCCTTAACATGCGCAACATGGGAGTATTGCGCTAAGGAATAAGCAGTTATATCTCCTTCTTCGGTCTCGTCCAATCTAATTCCATTATTTGCTAGTTTTTGAATTTCTCGGCCCAAAGATCGCCTTTGTACTGCAAGATGGGCCAAGACACCATTGACTTCCTACTAAGTGCAGCTGCTACCACATTAGCTTTGCCCGGGTGATACAGGATATTGATGTCATAATCCTTCAATAGCTCGAGCCACCTTCTGTGTCTCAAATTTAGTTCTTTTTTCTTGAAAATGTATTGGAGGTTTTTGTGGTCTGTAAACACTTTAGAATGCTCGCCATAAAGGTAATGTCACCATATCTTTAATGCAAACACTACTGTTGCAAGCTCCAAGTCGTGTGTGGGGTAGTTCTTTTCATGATTCTTTAACTGCCTTGAAGCATAAGCAATAACTTTTCCATTTTGCATAAGAACAAAACCGAGGCCAACCCTCCAGGCATCACAATACACTGTGAACCCACCCGAACCTGTCGGCAAGGTTAATACAGGTGCAGTGGTCAACCTTTTCTTTAACTCTTGAAAACTTTGCTCACAAGCGTCTGACCACTGGAACTTAACTGCTTTCTGTTTCAACTTAGTTAGTGGAGCTGGAAGTAAGCAAAACCCCTCTATAAACCTTCTATAGTAGCCAGCTAACCCCAAGAAACTCCTGATTTTGGTTGGTGTTGTAGGCCTAGGCCAGTTCTTGACTGCTTCTGTCTTTTGAGGGTCTACTTTTATTCTATCACTAGATACCACGTGGCCTAAGAATGCCACTGACTGCAACCATAACTCATATTTTGAAAACTTCGCATAAAGATCATTCTCCTTCAAGTTCCGCAAGGCTATTCCGAGGTGTTCTGCATGATCTTCCTTGCTCTTAGAGTACACAAAAATATCGTCTATAAACACAATAATAAAGGTATCCAGGAATGGCTTTAAAACTCTGTTCATGAGGTCTATGAATGCAGCTGGATCATTTATCAACCCGAAGGACATCACTAGAAATTCATAGGGCCCGTAGCAAGTTCTAGAAGCTATTTTAGATATATCCTCTTTTCTGATTCTCAACTGATGGTATCCGGACCTCAAGTCTACTTTTGAAAAGTACTTTGCACCCTGAAGTTGATCAAATAAATCATCAATTCTTGGCAGTGGGTACTTGTTCTTAATGGTAACTTTATTCAACTGCCGATAGTCGACACACATTCTGAGGGACCCATCTTTCTTCTTAACAAATAGAACCGGGGCACCCCACGGTGAAACACTCGGTCTGATGAATACCTTGTCAAGAAGGTCTTTCAACTATTCTCTCAACTAATTAAGTTCTGCTGGAGCCATCCTATAAAGAGGTATAGATATGGGCTGAGTGCCTGGCATGAGATCAATGCCGAAGTCTATACAACCTCTGGAAATTCTCTAACAACTGGCACTGACTGAAGAGCTGGTGGTTCTGATTCTAGATCAATAATGTGAGCCAAATAGGCGAAACACCCCTTACTGATCATCTATTGTGCCTTAAGGTAAGAAATAAACTTACATACAAGCGATGTTGAACTACCCTTCCACTGTAAGACTTTTCATTTGGAAATTGGAACCTGACTATCTTGACATAACAATCTAACATGGCATAGTAGGAAGATAACCAATCCATACCCATGATCATATCGAAATCCACCATTTCCAACTCTATGAGATCAGCTTTGGTGTTGCGACCTTGGACTGAAACTATACAACCTCTATAGACTCTTGTGACTTTCACTGACTCGCCAACTGGAGTAGATACTAGGAATGGCTCACTAAGTTGTTCACGTTCTAGTCCGAGGTTAATTGCAAAGTATGGAGTCACATATGAAAATGTTGAACCTGGATCCATTATTGCATAAGCATTATGTGAGTAGACTAAAAGTATACCTGTAATAACTTCTGCAGATGCCTCTGCACTTTGACGATCAAGTGTAGCAAACAAACGGGGTTGCCCTCTTTCCTGAGTAACTCGATCTGCACCTCTGCCTGCTCCATGCCCGGTCTGATTATGAGAACTACGAGCCTGAGGTGGTGCAACTGCAGTAGCTGAGAAACTAGACGGATGAGTGGATACACCACTGAAATTACGTTGCAACTTTGGGCAGTTGGCCTTTATATGACCAATGTCTCCACAATGATAGCAACCATGAAACCTGAGCTTGCACTGACCTGAATATTTCCGCTTACATGTTCCACAAATACCTTGTTGGTGTGAATGTTGCTCAGCATGACTCTGGCTATGTGAGGATGATCTGCTAAAATTCTGATTCTGGCGAGACTGATTTCCATAATTTATGAGTACGCCTGAAGGAAGACCCACCACCTGACTGATGACTAGATTGAGTTGGTGCTAATGACTCCTTATTATAGGAATCCCTTCCACCTCTACCGGATGTACCATTAAACCTGCCTGTTATCCGAGCTTTCTTGTTATGCTCTTTTTCTTCTCTCCTTTATTGTCTGTCTTTTTCTAAGTGCTTGGAAAATCCCATAACAGAGGAGAAGGTTGTCATCCCTACTGCTGCAGTTGATGTCGTATCCTTGATGTGGTAAGCTAAACCACCAACAAACCTGTGAATCTTTGCTCTTTCTGTCTTAACCATGTGAGGAGAATGCTTAGCCAACCTTATGAATTCCATGTAGTAATCTTGCACACTTCTATTCCCCTGCTTGAGCTGTTCTAACTCTTTAGCCTTAGCTTCCCTATCCTCTTCTGGGATAAAGTTAGACAAGAAGGCCTCTTCAAATTCTTGGCGGACCATCATCTTCATCTCTTTCATTTTCCTACATCTCAAACCAAGCGCCAGCCAAATCTCTAAGTTGGTAAGCATCCAGCTCCACAACTTCATCATCAAATGCTTTCATCACTCAGAGGGCTTTCTTGACACCCTCCAGCCACAACATCGGATCTTCATCAACTATAGAACCATGGAACACTGGAGGACTCAACTTTAAAAATTCATTTACTCTTGAGGACTCAGAATTGTTCTGTCTATTTGATTGAGGCAGAATCTCATCTCTTCTCTCGTTTTGGTTGGCCATAAAGGCTTTAAACATCTCCATAGCACTGTTGACAACATTAAACATCTGACCCACATCGGGATATATAGTTTCCTGAGCCGGAGCTGCTGTTGGGGGCGGTACTGGATCATTATGCTCCACCCCTTCCTCATGTTCAACCTGGGGTACTTGAACCCCCTCTGTGGATTTACTCTTCCTTTTCTGGGTTGAAGCCTTTTTAGCTCTACCTTGGGCCACAATAGTAGTAGGAGTTTCTTGAGCAGCATCCTGAGTGTCAGTGTCAATGTTGCGAGTACGAGCCATTTCTGCTAATTTTGGTGAAACGAATACATTAGATAATTTCTTAGAGGTAGGATTTAATGCACGATCTAAAGTATGAAAAAAATGAGATTTTTCCTAAATGCTTGTAGCCTCCTATCTATAAGTATGGCGCACTTCATACCCATAAACAAGACTCTACTAACACAGTTTCATAGACCCCTAGGACTCTATAAACCTGAGGCTCTGATACCAAGTTTGTCACAACCCATTCTCTAAACAAGCCGAGACCGGCACACGATCACTAAACATGATCGAGCGAACCATCTGTGCTTATCAAATCTATTATAGCTCCAAACTTTATATGCAACAAGGCAATACTCTAACCAAATACTTTTGATTAATTCAAATATTTAAACAAATCAACTTTAAAACTTTATTCGTAGTAACTATTGAATTTCTGCTAAGTTATTATAAAATAACATTTGAATCTCAACCCAAAGACTATGTCTATGAAGCCTCTACTGATAAACTGACGCACTGCTCAGGACATGAGATTTCCTGGTCAGTTCTCTAAGTAACAAAGAAATAACTAAATAAATATGACTCTAAGGAATACTCCACGAACAAAAGCGGAGCTTACCAATAGCACTGGAAGCGAAGGAAGTCCTAACTCGTAGCCTGCTCGCCTGCAAATCCGGTTCCTACGTTGTACCGTAGACCAACATAGGTTCCCAAAAGAGAACGGTAGTACCATCCTTTGTACTCAATGAGTGTCAACAACAGGGGGTGAAACTTTAATAACATATACATAATGAGCAAAGGTGCTAAATGCATGTAAAACATAAAGCTTATAAGAATAATTCTAAATAATTGCATAATAGCAGTTTATGAATATTCTAAAAGAAATTCTTTCTTTTTCTTTCTTATAAAAAAAAACTACACTTTATACTTTGGGAGTTCAAAATATCCTGACTTAATTCTGTCTCAGTCACCGTGTGATCGGCACGGGTTCGATCCCAACCTGATCGAAAAGGCCCAATCCACGAGGTGCCACTCGCTTCATGGTTCTCAGCGCTCATATATCATACCTTAGCATGGCTAAGTAAATTCTCAGAAACGAGACCCTCGGCGCGTGTGCTCCCTACTTTGGCACAAGTAATTTCAGGAAGTCAACGCCTTGATCAGGACCCTCGGCCTGGACGATGACCCCTTCTCAGAATAAAGGATACTCCCAAAAATCTTTTCTTTCTAAAACTTCTTCTTGTGACTTTTCAAGTCTAAATCTTTTATATATACTCATACTGGTATCCTTAAATGTAAGGCATGACATAAGAATTAAATAAATATTCAAAAGTATTTATAAAGGTTCTTGATCCTTCATGAATTTTTCAACATAAAAATGGCATTTATGAATAACATAAAAATCTGAAATTTATGCACCTAAAGCCAAATACTACTATGTTAAGGCTTGCATATGCCCGCACTGTGAATATTTCCTTAGTGCAAAAGAAAATAGTATGTTTTTTGCTATTATTCTCGAAACAATGGAAAGTCAGGTTATGTTCACTGACATTAATCTTCTTAGTTGAAGATGTTCCTATTCTACGTATCGGCTGTTTTTAGCTGGGTCATCAATCTTGACCATATAAATTATAATTATCCATATATGGATCAAGAACAAATGCTTGCTTTAGCAATAATTCAAGCCATAATATATTGGAGCACACTATTCTCCTTTATTCTATGGCATTTATGATTGGACAGAAACAATAATATCCTCAGAACAATAACATAATATATACTCCAATTAAGTATATATTAACTCTCTTATGCAATTCATCAAATACTTTGTGTGCGTGCTTTTGTGAGTTAAACCACTTTAGTAAAGGTTTATATCAACTCACCTCAAAACTTCTCGAGCCAATACATAGGCCCCATTCCAATTGGCACCAGTCAAACAATCGATTCTACAACAATCAGTGTATTTTTAATCAATTTTAAAGTTTCACACCTAAACATGAATTTTATTGTTGATATAGAGGAAGAAGGGGATTAGCTATTCAATTCTTACCTATTACTACTATAGGGTAATTGACAATAGGGAATTTTATATACCTGAGTTCCAAAATTAGTGATTTGTAAAGAACCCTAGAATTTTTCCTTGTCTGCGTGAGTATTTCGCTGGAACATCTTCTGCTTCATGAACAGAATGTCACTCCTATCTTTCAATGGCTTTCACGCCTTTGTCTGCCAAGAGTCCTTATGGGATTAAGGCTCACGTGCCCTTTTCCTTTTAGTTTTCTCTTTTTTATTTTTATTTTTGTTTTTTTTTAACTAATATCTTATTATACTTATAATATCTTATTATACTTACTTTTAACCATTAATAATATTAAAATTATTAATATTTCCCTAATTGTATATCTAATTTTATATATATATATATATATATATATATATATATATATATAT
>MU769475.1:146989-162307 GCA_026770625.1 Nicotiana glauca
TCTTCTGCTTCATGAACAGAATGTCACTCCTATCTTTCAATGGCTTTCACGCCTTTGTCTGCCAAGAGTCCTTATGGGATTAAGGCTCACGTGCCCTTTTCCTTTTAGTTTTCTCTTTTTTATTTTTATTTTTGTTTTTTTTTAACTAATATCTTATTATACTTATAATATCTTATTATACTTACTTTTAACCATTAATAATATTAAAATTATTAATATTTCCCTAATTATATATATACATACATACATATATATATATATATAGATATTTCACTATAGGCAAAAATAAAAATAATAGTAATAATAATAATTTTGTTTTATAATTAGCGTATCTTGAAACTTCTATAAATTTGAGGAGTGTTACAAAAAGAAAAGTAAAAATATTCTTCATTCAGCGTCACTAGCATCGTCATCATCACCGTTTCCACAAGGTGCATTATCATCACCATCCACGTCCCATTAGCTTCGGGTGTTGCCGCGTCTTATTCGTAATTGATGCGAGCCTCACGAGCTTTCGCTCGTGCTTCCTCATAAGCAGCTTCAGTCACGGTTCCTGCCTATAACAAACTCTTATATATATCCCGCTGGGCCACAGCATAAACCCAGATCTCATGCCCTTGGCGGGGAACAACAACAGAGGACGATTCAACCTGAGTCTTTAGTTGCTCATTCTACGCATCCAGGGCCGCGACTCGATAACCCAAAACCGAAGCCTACTGATCAATCATGCTGATCCGTTCCTCGAACCTCGCCTCCATAAGAGTAGCTGTCACCCTCTCCGACTCTCGCTCAGACTGGAGCACGCGGATGGTATCCTCTAGGGCCATCGCCCTTGCCAAAGCCTCAGACCAGGCCCTCTCAATAAGTTCTAGGCCAGAAACCTTGCTCTCCATCGCATTAGCTTCCCTCTCCACTCTGCACTCATCGCCTCGGCTCGGACCAAGTTCTGGTCCATCTCCGACTGCATAGACCTTAACTTACCCTGGAAATGCTCACACTCTGCAGCGATTCCCTTACCCAATTCGAGCTTCTCATCCGTGATACGGAGTTGCTCCTCAAGTTCGCTCTTGCTATGGATCATCTGCAGCAATTCCTGGTCCCTTCCCTCCAACTCCTCACCCAGGGCCCGATTGCGGGGATCCATCCTCAGCCACTCGTGCAACTCACGACATTTGTTGTGATAACGACTGTACTTCTCTAGCATCTTCAAGAAAATCATTGCCCGGACGTTGGCCCAACGAATACTTTCTACCTCCACCATGTATGTCTGAAAATCATAAGGACGGGGTTAAACTAATACTTTTGAATTTTGGGAAATCTTAAAGCAAAAACAAAATGCAACATACCCTCAAGACCATAAAGGCCACCTCATCCCTCAACTCAGCATCAGAGATATTTTGCAGGCACTCATTCTCAGCTTCCGAACACAACGGGATAAATTGCGGCACCAAGTTATCCCCATGCGCCAAGAGGTTAACATCAGAAGGAATCTGGAGAATGCGAGCTGATCCCCCGCGTGAACCACCGAATGAGTAAGGCCTTCGTCAAAAATCCTGACGTCATCAGGATCCAGGTCTGACTCGAATTCGCACTCATCAATCATCACGCCTTTTCCCCTCTCTGCTGCCGAAGGAGGAGCGCGACCCGCTGTAGAAGAAGAGGGCACACCTGAAGTCACAATAGCGGCACCAAAGGCCTGTTTCTCTGCTTTGACAGGGCACTGATCATCAGTAATAACGGGAACTTCCGGCAGATCCATTGTGAAAATCGGAGTTTCCAGGCACCGACTGCCGGTGCCAGCTTTGACTATTTACTCCGCCTCTACGGAAGACATCACAGCAAAGCCTTCCCCTGAGCCCGTCGGGGGAGATTCATCCAGGTTAATCACTATCAGAGGCGACATCTCAATCTCTACCCTCCGTCTCTTCGACGGCCCTTCCTCCTCCCCAGTCGATGGTGACTCATTCGTAAGGCGGATGGCACTAGATGTAACCTCGTCCTGAGAGACAGCCCTTGCTAGAGTAGCCAAGGCCACAGATTCAACCAAAGTAGCCCTCGACGAAGGATGTGCCGCGGGCATTACGACGAGACGAGCGGACGCAGCCAGCGGCGAAGGGCTAGTTGCGGAGCCCTAACTCTCCCTACCCTCCCTAACAACAATGAACACCGTATAAGAGGCGAGACAAAAATGATTGAAGAAGATGAAACAATAAATAAGGACGTTATCTCACCTGTAAAAGGCCTACTTCCAAACCTCTCATGAAAAGTCGACCAGGTACGGACCCCTACTGTGTGGGGGAGAATGGCCTCCACCCATTCGCGAATCCCCTTAATAGGAGGCGGGGGAAATTTCTCAGCTACAAAATAGTGAAACATGTTAGTATCCGTAGAGAATAATCGAGCATTCTATTAATCAAAGAGGCAAACTTACAGGCAAAATTCCATCTCTCGGGGAAGCCCGACGGATCTGCCACGATATGCTCGATCTGTATGTAGAAGAAATATTCGTAGAAACGATGATTGGTTCTATCATCCATCTTCACCACCACACCCTTTGATCCCCGAGGACATGCGTGGATCATCGTACCCCGAATTAATTAAGTAGCAAAAAGGCTAAGACCATGGTTCAGAGTAACCTCACGACCAGTAAGCTCCACATATTTGAGCATCATGAGGAACAAATTGTATAAGTGAGGAGAAAGTTGGGCATGGCACACCTCATAGTAACGGCAAAAGTCCACCACTAGCATTGGGAGGGGAAGCGTGTACCCCACAAGGAAGGGGCAGGCGTAGAACATACAAAATCCGGGATGGTCGAATTGAACTCTGTTGTCCCTCTCCACCGGCCTTATTTGGACGGAATTAGGGATTCCCCACCGTTCCCTCAGTTCCACAATTCCCCTCTCCCTTATAGAGGAAGCAATGTCTTCTGGCTCCGTTCCACCACCAATACTGAAGTCAGTCGCATCCTTCCTCGGACGAGGCAAAATCTCATCTACTGAGGGAATCTCTTCGTCCTCTGCCGCATCCACTTCTCCAATAGTCCGAGCGGGAATCTCGGTAACCAAATTGGCAGCATGAAAACTATCATGGGAAGAGTCGCCGGCCATTTTTAGCACAGAATCCTCCGAAAGAAGTGATACAAAGGGAAGATTGAGGGTTGCGGTAAGCAAGAAAGCAAGCAAGAACTCAAGTTATCAGAAAAAACTATATCTCGAGAACTCTCCCAAATGAACGATAAAGTGTGTGAAACAAATGAAAAGTTCCCCTTTTTATAGGAGACACAAATTCTTCAAAGCACGAAACCCAAGAGTCGCCATTTGAACTCGATGGGATATGAAACGTTTCAACTCCTCAGGAACGTGTGTTATAGTGATGACGCACACGAAGTAATGCTTCATTTGCCAACCGGCATTTCAATTCCGAAACCATCGTAATGGCACACGAGTATCGGGGAGATACCCCTACGCCACTAGGAAGGTGTAGAGCGCAGTTAAGGAACAGAATGAGGGGTCAGATCCCTCTCTACTGTGTTGCAAACGTGTTCAATCCATCGATCCCGATGAAGAACGACCTCGACGAACGGAGGGACTAACTGTATTGGTCGAAATCTGACCACCTCGACTAGGCTGACTACGACCCTGTTCTTGCAACCGTATAGTAGGAGCCTAAAGAAATGACCCCATTTCTCTTCTATGACGGCTGACATATTGAAGACAACGATGCCTAGCCACGACTGGAAGCTCCACTGACCTAGATATGTCTGGTAACATTAGGGGCGAGAAGGTTTCAACTATATATATAAGCCTAGAGAAATTCATCAAGGGGGAGGGAAAAAGAGACTCTATGAAAGAAGAAAGAAAGAAGAAAAGTCCAAGGATAGTATTCCAGATAATGGGAATGATTGTAAGACTTCCCCTTCTTCAATTGTAAGCCTTCCCCTTCATCCACGGATGAAAAAGGCAGCAGATAATCTGAATAAGAATTTTGATATCCTTTTCTCCTTACGTGTAATTCTTATTATTTAACTTTTCGATCTGGTATCAATTATGTTTGACTACGATTTACCCCTTCATCTTTGATTGATTTGTCCAAAAGGTTCAATATTTTTTGAGTCAAATTGGAAGCTCAAAGAACACCAACTAAAAAAGAACTATATAAAGGTTTCCATTTCCCACAAGTATACTTCTGGGTAGTAGATTTTCTTTGATCGTATATTTTTGTTTTCTTTCTTTTTTTCATTTCCTTTCTTTTCCCTTGAAGAAAGAAGTATGTAGATATGTTGGATTTCAACTCCCATTACTTTCAACTTCACGGATGATAAAAATCGCCTATAACGCTAGCGGAGGTTTCTGAGGTATGGAAGGCTGGTTTCTTCAAAAGGTTCAATATTTTAAGTGTATTATGATTACAATTTTTCGAGATAAAAAGAAAATATATAGTATTTGATATATAATTATTTATGACAAAATAAAGGGTATTATTTGGGTATTTGGAGGTCATATAAAATGATTCACCGCTTCAATTTTAATGTTTACCTATTTTCAAGATTTCTTCTATTGTCATTTTTATTAAGGTTTAGATCTTTATATTTTATGAGTTTTACTATGACGGTAAATATTATAAACTTGAGCGTTAGTACTTTTTTACCGGTCGATAGCTGGTTAGTCTCGAAAGAAATAACTATAACTGAAATTGTTGCTAAAATACGTATGAAAATTTCAAGCAAGAAGTTTCATAAGTAGGGAGAACTGAATGTTCCTTTCTTTTTTTCTTTATATAGCACACAAACAAATTTAAGACGTAACTATTACTTCCAATCATAAATATCACTCAAGAAAGAGTAAAAAAATTAAAGATATTAAGTGATAAACAATGGTTGACTCTTTGTATGCTATAAATTTGTTCAATCTCAATTATGCAATTTTGTTGATAATTTTATTTATTTGCTACAAGTAATGATGAATGATGCGCGTATATCATGGGAATGGTTTAATGTTTCTGCACTAGGTAGTTGTCAGGGAGGAGGGAGTACTTTTATATTATGAATTTCTGATGTTCTTTGTCGCAATGTGGAGTTTTGGTATTTACTCAGATTCCTCTTTACTCTTTGTATACATGTCAAGCTGTTGAGTTCAGTATCTCAGCTATCACTTTATCCATTGAGTGTCCAAAATAACATTAATTCTCATGCCAATAAGACTATCTTTAAACTTCTCTATTCAGAGGCATACCCTTGAACCACACTCAAATAGTGTGGCCTAAACTATCACAAAGTGTGAGCTTTGATCAAATGCCACACTTTTTGGTCTAAGGCAACACTTTTTAGGGTGTGGCCTAAGCAAGCATAATATTTGCCCTAAGGTAATGCTTTTCATGTGGCAAAGGCCATGACTTACAATAGCCACACTTTTTATTTCCTATTGCTACACTTTTGAAGCGTGCTCATTGTCACCTTATAAGCAATCCTTTCCAAGCGGCTCCAATAGCAACGCTTGTAAAACGTGGTATTAAATACTATACCTTGCTGCCACACTTTTGAAGCGTAGCATTATCATACACGCAAGCATCAATTTTATGTTTTATGTTTAAAAATGACCATTTTTCATATATGATATAATCAAATTTATTCCATAAGCATTAACTTCAGTATGGAGATCTCAAGCCATATTTCATTACTACATCAAATAATAAAACCAATTGTTTCAAGGTGCCTGCCAGCCATTAACCTTACAAAATTATATATATTTATATTATATCATAAATATCATAATGGTCCAAAACTCTACGTCATTGGCTTCCAATAAATCAATTTGATCTAGTTCACCATTTTCAATCCTATCTCCAGAATTTTCCTACAAATTCAAATTCGAATTAAAAGTTAAATAGAAACCAATATTATACAAGTTCAAACCCAAAGGAGCATATTTTCATCAATCAAAAGCACAACGCTATTAACAGTGAAAAAGTAGTACTACAGGGGCAGAAAACAATGGATGAGATGACAAATAGAAATCAATAGCAATATGACATTGAAAGTTATTTCTTATGTATTTCAGTGAGTGGATATAGAATATTTTACGTCACCACATGCGAATAACTTTATACAATCCTATTTAAGTTGGCCTTGTTATTTAGGAGGACTACAAACTTAACAATGTCCTTCTGATGAAATATGTAATAACAGACTATCCAACTTAGCACACTTCTAATTGGGAAATCGCAAGCTCATCACAGTCCACTTATCTTCACCAATCAAATGCATAATGCATTCAACAGAGAAAATGAACTTTGAAAGCTACTTGTACACCCTATCTCTGTTAAAAAGCAGTAACTTTTGAATGCATGTACGACCCCTCTTGCATAATACATGATATTTTAATGTTCTTTGTACAAGAAAATAATTCGTTTGATTTCATAAATATATAGGTAAGAAGCTTTTCGCTTCGCCTTGTCCTCAAAGATGATAAAACTAAGGAATATGAAGGCATAAACTTCTAGGTGGTATGAAATATCTTTCTAATTTTCAGGTGGTATGAAACATAAAACATTCTAATGAAGATGAACATATGATACAGTGGAGTACAGATTTAAGAGAAAATAACTGATGGATAAAATCACAGTTTCGGGTTTAATAGTAGTATATATTTCACGGGCAAGAAGCTTGAGAGATAAAGTAATAAAGCAATTACGACTGGATGGAAAAATCACCAGATATTGCTTAAGTAACCTTATAGAGTGCATTTCTCTACTTCGTGTCCTCAACTAAATTTTGACAATGTGTGTCTCTTTTCATGTGGTTATGAACCAACAACCTAAATACCAAGATAAAGTCCAAATCATATCATATTAAAAGTCATCAAGTAAACTTCCTCAATGCATTAATGAATAACCATAACTCAGATGAATACTTAGTACATGGGAAAGACTTCAGTATGTTAAAAACAGATGATGAATCCAAAATTAAGAAGAATTAACAAATTTTGTATGGGTTGTAATATTTTTACCTTAAAAATACGAGTAAAGATTAAATTTGATTTATGATTTTAAATATATGTGGTTTAGTTCAATACTAATTAATAATCAAGAAGTATAATGTATAAATAAAAGAAATGAGTAAATCAAACCAGTGTTGCTAGGCGGTATCGACCTCGAGCTGAAGTGACCTCGAGACAGATTAAGAACAATAAAGCAAAATGACAATGCTGATGAACAGTATAATGAGCGAAAAAAGTAAGAGAGTATATTCTTTGACAATGATTCAATGTCTTTACAAATGAATGGGCTCCCCTTTATAATAGAGGAATCCTAAATAAGATACACTTCCGTTTTCAGTAAGAAATCTAGTTATATAGCTATCTAACCGCCTAGTATTATTCCGTACAAATTTATTTCGAAATTTATGCCTTGATTTTGTGCCATTGCGGGAATTCCACCTTTTCTGTTACAAAACCACAACGACATTATTTCGAGGATGGTCACGCTTGGCCTTGATATTCATCGAATACTTTGATCTTTGAACTTCGAACTCCGCCATAGGGCTCCAGACCTAATCTATTTCGGACTCGCTCTTGAAGTGATCCTCTAGCCTATGAAATCGTGTATTCCTGATTTCTACCGTATACATAATATTACTAATATTTAATATATATAATATTTCTTTTGAAGCACAAAAATACTTGGCAAAGTCTAAAAATCTTTATGTTTCTTAGTTTTATTTTCATTCAAGGTATCTTGAAACAGAAAGTTTCAACAAACTCAATTTTTACACGAATATCTATAAATATGAAGCTCGCAATTTATAAATCAACTGACTAGATTGACATTCAGTTAGACTAATAATAAATTATATACTAGTAGTTATTATAATGAAGTAATAGCCATTACTCATTATTGTGCCAATATTTACACGTGCAATAAGAGATAATTTGCAAGCATGAACTAAGTAGAATTTGCAATAGGCAATGAATCTACAAATTTCTAATTTTTTCTAGTATCAATAATTGAGAAAAATGAATGTAAATAACGAAATATTTACATAATGAACCAAACAACAGAATTTAAATTATATTAGTAATATTCTCAAGCATGGAGATTGTGACGATCCGACCCGTCGTCTCATGTGTTACTGCTTTGTTTTTCCCGTTTATTGCTTCTTCATATTTCATTCTCGGTACGTGGTGTGTGAGAGTTGATTTGGATTGGTTTTGATAAGAAATGAGGCACTTAGTCTCTTTAAGGAAGGCTTAAGTTAGAAAAGTCAACCGGACGTTGACTTATGAGTTATAGGGCTCGGATGTGATTTTCGGTGATTCGGATAGCTTCGGGGCATGATTTGTGACTTAGGAGTGCGATCGAAATTGAGTTTTGAGGTCCGGTGTAGAATTAGGCTTGAATTGGCGAAGTTAGTATTTTGGCAAAATTCGGTTGATAGGCGAGATTTTGATCCGAGGGTCGGAATGGAATTCTGAGAGTTTCTGTAGCTTCGTTAGATGATTTTGGTTATGTGTGCAAATTTTTAGGTCATTCGGACGTCGTTTGGTCGGGGTTTTGACTGATAGTACATTTCGAAAGTTTTTGAATAACTGAGGCTTGAATCTGATGTGAATTGATGATTTTTGTATTGTTTGATGTGTTTTGATGATGGGAGCAAGTTCGTATGGTGTTTTGGGATATGATGGTGCTTTTGGTTGAGGTCCCGGGGGCCTCGGGATGATTTCGGATGGCTTAACGGAAGTTTTGAACTTGGAAGTTATTGTAGATTTTTGCCCAGCTGTTGCAGACCTTCGCGTTCGCAGCCTTAGGAACGCGTTCGCGATGAGGATTTGTGCAGACCATCGCATTCCCGAGGGCTGCTTCGCGTTCGGGTAGAAGGGGCCTGGGGCCCTGCCTGATTTGTTCATCGCGTTCGCGATTGGTTGAACGCGTTCGCGTAAGAGGATGAGCTGGAGCATCGCATTCGCGGACCTGGAGTCATGTTCGCGTAGAGGAAATTTGTGGTCAACGGAATCTGTTGATCGCGAACGCGGGGGTGTTGACCGCGTTCGCGTAAGGTAGAATCTGGGCATCCAAAGGGGTTTTTATAATATTTCATCCGCGAGCTTATGTCATTTCTCCTCCACTGTTGAACGATTTTGGAGCTTGTGAGAGTAAATTGAAGAGGGATTCAAGGAGGGTTGATTGAAGGTAAGATTTTTGAACTTAAAACACGATTATATTGTAAAATTGGTCTAGAAATTCATGGAAATTAAGCCAAAAATTGATGAACTAGGGCTTCAGTTTTTTATACTTCAAATTTAGATTTGGTAGGTCATTTGAGCTCGGATTTAGGTGTTCTTGGTATGTATGAAATCGTGGCGAGACAAGGAATCCGGTAATGTGAGTTTTGTAATTTTTCGAGAAGTGCGCCCGGGGCTCGGGTTTTGCTAGTTTCGATATTTTTGCTATATTTCGATTGTTTTTGATTGGGTATTGTTCCCTTGGCATATTATGATGTATTCACTCTGATTTTTGTTAGATTTGACGCGCGAGGAGGCTGATTTGAGGGGCAAGGTATCGCGAGCGAGGGATTTCACCGGTTCGAGGTGAGTGATGATTGTAAATGATATCCTGAGGGTTTGAAACCCCGGATTTGCATATCGTAGTGCTATATTGAGGTGACTTGCACACCGGATGGAGAGCGTGGGGTAGAGCACCGTTGGGGATTGTGACTTGGTCCGTCCCGGTTGTTGATTTTACCGCGTATTTAACTATGACTTGTTGTTTTTCACTATGACCTGGGCTTATTGCCATATTTGGGGCTTATTGCCGACTGTTTGAAATCCTTGTGAGCTATCATCATTGTCTTCCTCACTATTTGAAATATTATTTGAACTCAGTCCATTTGAATTACACTGTTTCATGAACTCAACTATATTTTTACTCAACTTTGAGTTTTAACTGATATTTGAACTATTGTTTGAGTTCAGCATTTTTGTTTTTATTGATGCCCGAGGGGCTTATGATTATTTTGGACTGATTGAGGCCAAGGGCCATGATTGAGGATCTGATGAGTGATGCGAGGAGGCTTTCAGGCCTCGAGTGATTGGTGAGGAGGCTTTCAGGCCTCGAGTGATTGGTGAGGAGGCTTTTGGGCCTCGAGTGATTGGTGAGGAAGCTTTCAGGCCTCGAGTGTTATGTGACGAGGCTTTTAGGCCTCGAGTATATTATGAGCAGTCTTTCAGGCCTCGCATTGTTATTGTTCCGGCTTTCAGGCCTTATTGATAGTGCTTAGACTGAAGGAGCCCCTCCGGAGTCTGCACACCCATAGTGAGCGCGGGTACCCATGTGATTGAGAGTGAGCCCGAGGGGCTGATGTTGTACTGTGTGACTGATACTGAGCCCGAGGGGTTGATACTATTCTGAGTGCTGTGATACTGAGCCCGAGGGGCTGATACTGCTCCAAGCGGTTGATATTGAGCCCGAGGGGCTGGTACTATTTTGAGCTGTGCTCGAGGGGCGAACTTTTATGTGCTCATCTTGTATACTTATTTGCATTTTTACCTGCTATACTGTGATTTTTGTGCCCGAGGGGCGGATTTTCTGTGCTAATCAGCACTAACTATTTTGAAACAGTTTTCATAATTATTGAAAAGACCATTTCAAAAGAGATTTGAACTGAGCCGAAACATTTGTAAAGAGTTTCTCTGATTTCACTGTTTTCTCGGAAATTGTAGCCGGCTTCTGTATAGCCTGTTGGTTGCTTTATGTGATTTCTTGCTGCTCAGTTATTATTTACTTTTATTGCTCACTGAATTGGAGTACTCACTTTACTCCATGCACCTCGCGTGCAGATGCAGGTATTATTCACCCAGTAGCGGGTTAAATGTATTGTTATTGTAGTTGAGCAGAGTGACCGCCAGCGTTCGCGGCACCGCGTTACTTCCTTTGGTTCTAAACTTCATTCTATATATTGTTGGCCCTGTAGTGGTATTTAGACTTCTCTAGATGCTCGTGACTTGTGACACCCTGGTCGGGCTGTGTTGGGTTGTTAATATTGCTAACAAATGCCATTTAGGTGTATTCTTGCTATTCATTATGTTTAATTATTTTGAAAGAGGTTAATTGGGTTAGTTGGCTGGCCTTGTCTTCACGAGAGGCGCCATCACGACCAGTGCGGGTTTCGGTTCGTGATAAGTTGGTATCAGAGCCTAGGTTACTAGGTCTCATGAGTCATGAGCAGGTTTAGTAGAGTCTCTCGGATCGGTACGGAGACGTCTGTATTTATCCTCGAGAAGCTGCAGAACCTTTATGAAACTTCACCTTCTTGGAATTCTTATTGTGCGTACTTGATTCAGCTTGAGATATAATTCTTGAAATTTCTTTCTCACGTCTGTATGTGCATGTGAGTGCTCAGTATTATATATTCCTTGATGGTTTGTGATTCCCCAATCAAGGGGCGAGATGCGATCTTCGTGAGTATGTTGGGCTAGACTGGAGGACTTGAGGCCGGATCTTTACCTATGGCTTGAGCACCGAGGTGCTTATTGTGTGATCAAATGTGTTGAACGCATATGTTCGGTATTGTCCTTATTAGCCGGAATGGCGGTTGGATATCCATGGGATGAGTATGTTAGTACTGCGAGATGTATCTATGTGATTTTGGTAGTGACGAAGAAGTCTGCTGGGCAATAGATGAACTGTTAAGTATCGATACCTATTGTGATTTGATGTGTAGCCCGAATAATGGGCGCGTGAAGAATAATTATGTGTCTCCTAGTTAGAAAGTAAAGTGCAATACATGTGGCGGTATGAGTTCAGGCTCAGGGAAACTAAATTAACTGTGAAACGTATATGATGGTGGAAGGTGTGCAGAAATGCTAAATTGAGGCGAAACAGGTGGACTATCTCCTGCGGAGTGTTCTTAAGTGGTATGATCCTTATGTGTATGTTAGAATATCTCATGTGTAATTGAAGGGTATGTGTTGAAATTGAAAATTTGGGTCGCTTAAGAGAGTGTACTCAACTGATGTGGGGATGAATGCGAGATTTGTAGGAGATTACACTACTAGATGATCTGTATTTTCACAGGCTTGTAAATGATGTGAGTTCAATCTCACTATGGTATTGTGGCATCATTAGATTAAAAGTATTATGGGTTGTTGAGTGTGTCCTAATATATGGCTTCGAGCCAAGTTGGGGAGGTTGTTGTTGATTAGTTGATTGCACGGTTATGTGCTATGTCGGTTCCGTATCGAGGTATGCTGGCGGATCAGTCTGGTTGCAGAGATTGAGCTTAGGATGGCACGAGTGAAACAAAATTTTGACAAAGGTTATATGGTGCTTCGTAGATGTGAAAAAATAATAGGTTGCCTTGGGCTGTTGTTGATAAAGAATGCTCAGTGTATAGAGAAGGAAGATGTTTGTTTGTATTGGAATTAGATCATATCCTACGGTGTCAGAGTGCTAACAGGGCACGAGTGGTTTTGTTCATTGAGTTAGGTAATTTGCAGATTAAGTAAGAAGTAAATGTCTCTCGAGAATGGTTTTAATATGTTCCAGGCTCTACATGTAACACTTAGGTGTCTTGAGGTTGTGTATGTGGCTAGAGACTGTGTTTTCATGGGAAAAAGGGGTCAAGACTTGTGGTATTTTTATGTTGATTATGGGATCCTATGTATCGGTATCTGGAAGGTAATGGTAACGAATTCAGATTTGCAGGAAGTTCTTCAAAGTAAAGTACTTTGGAATATGGTATTTCTGGGAACATTTGAGAGAGTATTCAGTGGCTTATGGGTCTTAGACAGTGTGGTCTTGTGCTTGAGTCTCGTGTAGTGAGCCTGGGTTGAGGCATTGTGGTGCTACAGCAAGAAGGAATGTCAAGTTGATGATAAATCAGAAGGGAAATTAGATGGATAAAATAACTTAATAGTGGACCGAATCGGTATGGTAAGGATATGATTAATTCTTCATATGTGTTCGAGGTAATGAGCCCTTACAGGTATTCTGTAGCAAAGCTCTTGAGTTCTGGCAGCTTGTTTAGCTTGGTTTAGATAGAAGGATTCAGTCCTGGCAGTTTAGCTTGAGCGAATGGAATTAGGAGAGAGCCCTTGTTGGGTTTTTACCGCTGTTTGGAATGGAATATATTTTCTATGGATATGCGAAGCATAAAATGTGTAATAATTTTTCTTCTAGATGGGATTGACGGAAGGTCTTGGCTAGATGAGTTACAGTTCAGTTCTGAAAAGAAGTTCATAAAATTCTTGATTTATTTGGGTTCCAGTTATCAAATTGTGCGTGGCTGTTGATTTTGAGCACAACGACTTGAGGTGCTTCATGTGTAACAATGTTTGGATATGATCGCGCATTGTAGTGAGGCCACGTGGAGTTATGACCTTTCGAGGTAGATTCAGGTATTCTATTTCTGTAATGGGAGACGGGGTCTCAGCCTTGTGTTGTGATGGATTGATGAGATTGAGGTACAACTCTTTCGTTTGAGTTATTTGTCATGATTTGAGTATGATCATGCTATTTCTCATTGGTGCGTGTATTATGCAAGTTATAGCTTAAGCCTGTGTTGAGGTGTCATATCACCAGACTGGTGTGTTGGAGTCGAGGTGATCGTTGGAGTCATTAATGAGTACGAACAAATGTGATTTCAGCTTGTTAGAAGGATAATATCGAGGTTTGGCCCGGAAATTTCTTGTGGTATTAGTAAAAATGGGAAGTGTCTTCATAAATGGTTGATCTCAAAAATGTCTGCGGTCGATCGCGTGTTTTATTTAACGTTGGCAGTATATAGAAGGGTTGGAATAAGACTTTAGCTAATAAGGGATTTTCTAGCGGTATTTGGGTTGTTGTGGGCAACTACTGTGAATAGAGTCTATCGTTTCGAGTGTTTGGATTACGTGGTATGTCATATGGTTCCATCTGAGTTTGTAGGTATGGTTTATTACAACTGGTTTAGGTTTATTCTGAGTATTGACATGAGGTTCTGATTTTGAGTATGACTTCGGGAAGTGCAATGTGGTTCTACGGATTATGGTCTTGATGGATTGTGAAATTTCAGCTATATTGTGTTATCGGACCTATGCGAGATAGGGTGGCGAGGGATCACCCCGATATATGTTTGGCAAGGTCATTCAGCTATTGGGTTGCTTCTAGTACAACTCTAGGTACGCTCGAGGACGAGCGTTTGTTTAAGTTGGGGAGGATGTAACGACCCGACCCGTCGTCTCATGGGTTACTTCTTTGTTTTCCCCATTTATTGCTTCTTCATATTTCATTCTCGGTACGTGGTGTGTGAGAGTTGATTTGGATTGGTTTTGATAAGAAATGAGGCACTTAGTCTCTTTAAGGAAGGCTTAAGTTGGAAAAGTCAACTGGACATTGACTTATGAGTTATAGGGCTCGGATGTGATTTTCGGTGATTCGGCTATCTTCGGGGGATGATTCGTGACTTAGGAGTGCGATCGCAATTGAGTTTGGAGGTCCGGTGTAGAAATAGGCTTGAATTGGCGAAGTTAGTATTTTGGCGAAATTCGGTTGATAGGCGAGATTTATATCCGAGGGTCGGAATGGAATTCCGAGAGTTGTTGTAGCTTCATTAGGTGATTTTGGATATGTGTGCAAATTTTCAGGTCATTCGGACGTCATTTGGTCGGGGTTTTGATTGATAGTGCATTTTAGAAGTTTTTGAATAACTTAGGCTTGAATCCGGTGTGAATTGATGATTTTAGTGTTGTTTGATGTGTTTTGATGATGGGAGCAAGTTCGTATGGTGTTTTGGGATATGATGGTGCTTTTGGATGAAGTCCCGGGGGCCTCGGGGTGATTTCAGATGGCTTAACGGAAGTTTTGAACTTGGAAGTTATTGAAGATTTTTGCCCAGCTGTTGCAGACCTTCGCGTTCATAGCCTTAGGAATGCGTTCGCGTTGAGAAGTTGTGTAGACCACCGCGTTTGCGAGGGCTGCTTCGCGTAGAAAGGGCCTGGGGCCCTGCCTGATTTGTTCATCGCGTTCGCGATTGGTTGAACACGTTCGTGTAAGTGGATGAGCTGGAGCATCGTGTTCGCGGACCTGGAGTCACATTCGCGTAGAGGAAATGTGTGGTCAACGGAATCTGTTCATCGCGAACGCGGGGGTGTTGACCGCTTTCGCGTAAGGTAAAATATGGGTGTCCAGATGGGTTTATATAATATTTCATCCGCGAGCTTATGTCATTTCTCCTCCACTGTTGAACGATTTTGGAGCTTGGGAGAGTAAATTGATGTCACGACCCAAACTGGAGGGCCATGACTAGCACCCGACCATACTTGCCGAGCACCAACGTACATTTTA